>ML792284.1:12559-30168 GCA_009831015.1 Picea engelmannii | reverse complement strand
CTTGATCCTTTAGACCTTTAGACCTTTCAGAAACCCAGATTACTAGGGACGTCTCCCTTGGGATTAGCCACCCTAAATAGAAAGAGCTCCCCATCGAGGTGACAGTGGGTGGGGAAGCTCCTGTTACGCCAGTTTGAGCCTTGCCTTCTAGCTACTTAAACCTGCCATACAAACTGTGCGATAACAGGGACCACATGTCACTACTCCCATTGAGTTACCGCCTCTAGATGAGAGGGGACGGATGTTGTTGACTCCCGAGGAGATTATGGATGTCTAGGAGAGGAGACTAAGGAGCAGAGTGATCAAGGAGTACCGTGTCAGGTGGAGCGATTGGCCAGTAGAGGAGGCCATATGGGAGAGCGAGCATATTTTGCAACATCCTGGTTTATGGTTGCTTGAGGACAAGCAATCTTGGGAAGGGAGGATTGTTATTACCCCCCCCCCCTCTTTTTGACCTTATTAGAGGGAGGGCGCATTAGTCTAAGGGGGCTACCCGTAGGCTTTAACCCCAAAGAAAGAGAGTCGTGGGGTTGAATAAAGCCACCCAAGGAGGCAACGTTTGAATTTTAAAGTGACATTGGGTAAAAAGAAGGATAAGAAGGGGGTAAAGTGACTTTATGTCACCCTACTTAAAGAACAAGTCACCTAAAGTGCCAAGTGGCAAAAAGAGAGAAGGGGACAAGCAAAGGACAAAAAAGTATATAAGGAGGAAGGAAGACACATTCCTCGTCATCTGATTTTGGATTTGAGCATCTTGTTTCTGCCTTTAGAGGTTGTTGCATCAGGGTTTTGGAGGGTTTGGTCAAACCCTTGAGTTCTGTTGGGGTTCGGTGATGCCTTGTGCTCACCCTAGCCCAACCTTGGATCAATCTTACCAAATTATCTGCTCATATCTTCTTCAGGTTCCGCTACTTGGCTATTCTGAGCCAAGAGAGGGCATGCTGTGAGGATTTCTTGAGGGTTTGTGCAGGTCAAGCTTGTTGGAGTGCAGCCAGGAGGTTTAGGAGGAGACCAAGCTCATTTAGGGGCGGTTTGAGAGAGGCCGAACCCTTCCCTTGCTGGAGTTCAGTGCTTTGAGGCAGGCCAAACCCTTCTGCAGAGAGTAGGAGCTTGGTTTGCAGGGCCGAACCCCTATTTGTGCAGGGCCGAGGGTTTCTACAGGGATATTGAGCAGGGCCAAGGTTTGGTTGGTGGCTGGCAGGTGTTTTAGACAGTACTGAAGTTGGGGGGGAGTCCAAAGGGATCGCTGGAGCACAGGCAGTGGAGATGAAGGGCTGACGGTACCTTTAGAAGTGTTTCAGCAATCTTAAAAACATAGAAACAGCAGAGACAAATTCAGCAGCTAATCCTCCAGGTTTTAATAAATTATTTGTTGTGTTTCATATGTGCGTTGAAGCTGCTACAGCAGCCTTTAAGGTTCTATTATTGTTATGGTTGTCAAATACCCTGTTCGCTAGCACATGAAAGTTACTAATCTGATGACTGTTACACAAATACACATTGCTGGTAATAAAAGTACGCAGAGAATTGGTGGGAATAAGCAAATGATCCGTTTGTATGTGAACTGAGAAATACAAAATTATTAATTGCTTCTAGTGGACATTGCTTAATGTTTGGTGACCAGTAGAAACTGCTGTGGTTGTCGAAGGAATGCTACAATTGTAAAGTATTTAAAAAAAAATACACCAACAGAACAGGAGAATCTGCTCTAAAACCCTAATTTTGCCCTAGGGAGCAATGCTCAGTGAACAATAACACATCAATAGCAGCAAAAATATGCCCCATAACCAACATCCTCCAAACGCAGCCTGCTTGGGTAGGATCTTCAACCTAGGACAATCCTCATGCTATATGAGCAGTAACATATGGCTCCATATGTGGACATGCACTCTAGTCGAGAGTGTATGAGAACCTCAAGTCTCTGGCATACCTATTATATACTGTCAAAAGAAGAAGAGAAAACATGCGGTGAGATAGGTCCACACTCTCATCTCGTAACCCCACATCAAAAACCTCACAATGTTTTTGTTCAAGTTATAAAACTTTCAAAATTGGCTTTACAAAGCAGGCATAAGCCAAAACGCCAAAGGGAACATGGAAAATAAAAGCTAATGCTAGCAAACATCGAGCTTATTCTTCCCTACACTACTCTAACATAGGAAGATATACACGCTAGGTGAAATGAAAAAGCCAATGCAACCATGCTAGCATCTCATCTATATTATTAGGTCTTCCCTTGTGTTTGGGAACAGACCAAAACAAGGAGAGATTAAAAATGAAGTGGACCAATGGTAGAATCTCCATCACTGCTTGGCTGGAAACAGATGTGAGCACCTGAAAATGAAACATAACATTAGGATTATATCAAGGTGCACATGCGCTGCTACATGGTTGCTCTATCCAAAACACTGGATAGGGCCGATATAGTCACTGTTGAGACATGAATTATCTCCTTGCATTGCCATATACTCCAAAATTTCTCCCCTGCTGTCCCATATTAGCCATACCACATGTTGCTGAAGAGCAAATTCAAGCTGCAGATCTGAGTTAAAAGGTGCATCTGATGGTTGTTCTTTGACCTCATTTCTATCCCAGATTTTACCTTGACTTATATCTGTAGGACTTGTGTGATCAGCTGCTATCTTTGTGGTCTGATTAACTGACTCTGCAGATGCCAAGGAATCACCATGGTCATTAACAGAACTCTGCTGCATACAGCTTTGTTTGAAATCTGTTATGTAAAGATGTTGTCCATTACACAAACCTTTTCCAGAATGCCCTTTATTTTCATTTCCAATTACACCATCAATCTCAGAATCCTAGTGCTGAGCTGACTTTTCAAATTGAGGATTAGACCCAAGATTTGAAGAATCAAATTGGTTGTGTATCAATTTCCTGCTGTCCAGAAGTCATGATGGATCTTTCGTCCTCCAATATTTTTGTCAAATATCCTCACAACCTCAAATTGAGGATTAGACCCAAGATTTGAAGAATCAAATTGGTTGTGTATCAATTTCCTGCTGTCCAGAAGTCATGATGGACCTTTCGTCCTCCAATATTTTTGTCAAATATCCTCACAACCTCTTGATGGGGCGTATTTCCAAGTTTATTCTCCAACTCAGATTTCAATGTAAAAGAACAGACAGACTGGTATCAATACGAAGTGCAGCTCCACCCCTCAAATATGATGCCTCAATAGGATCTTGAATTTTAAGCACAGCCACCAACGCATCTTCATCTACAGCTCTCTTTATTTTAAGGTAGTCTCTCTCATCAACATCATAAATAGGGTCACCCTCAAAATATATTAAGCAAGAATCTCTTCATGGTTTAGACAAAATAAATTCATCTAAAGAACTTGACTCGGTAATCATCTCTTTATCAGAACTGCAAATAAATGAGTGTTATTCTTCATCATTTGGCTGGCAAACCTCTTTTTCTTCTTGATATGCTTCATTATCCATATTGAGGGCAGCTTGTTCTTTATCTATATTTACCTTTTTATCATGCAACGATGAGGGAGAAAAAATGCAGCATATCTGAACTTACATCATCAATTATTATAGGATTTTCAATATGTTCTTCCTGCCAACTGTCTTCTACAAATTCAGAAATATATGGGACTTCAAATACCTGATTTTTTACAGTACTCAAATCTGCTCAATAGTTGTACATGACTGCAGGTTTCTCACACACCTCCATGCCTTTAACACCACTGGAATTTGCACGACAGCTGGAAAGTCTTCGTAGTCTTCATCCTTCTTTGGATCTGGAATGTCTCCTTCTGGATCCCCCCACTCATCATCTGCAATGTCAAGCTCGAACAATTCTCTTGATAAGATGATGGGCTGGTCACTCACAGAAAGACTTTGCTGAAGCTCAGATTGATGCTTCACATAAACTGGCTTCAAGAACTTATTTTCCATAACAGCCACCAATGAATTCACTGCATCTCGTTTTTCCTCGATTTTGGCAGATAAATGATCAAAAGAATCACTTAAATATGCCAGCAACAAATCATTAAATTTCTTTCTTCTCTTACGGACAACTTCTTGCCAAAGATCCCCCGCATCGGGTGACAGTGAAGAGACCGCCCATGGGGCCACCATCCGAGGCAAACCGCCACGCGTCCCTCCCACAAGCTGGCGCCTTTCATCCCCCTCATACCCCCGACACCTCATTAAATGGAGAGCAAGGTTAAGGTTTCAACGTGTAAGGTATGGATCATTGATCTCGGCGGTCGTTCTGTCCATAGCCTGTTCATAATCCTTCAACTGTACTTCGCACTCAATTGAATCGTCCCTCTTGTCCGACCTTCCATTATGGACGCCCCCTCTGCATTAACTCCACTCACCCGTCCCCTTCGTCTTCATGATGACGATGACGCCTGTCTCTTCATCCCTACTCCATATTTTGCTTGGCTTCGTCACCTTTTGCTCATTGTGCTCCTCCCCCGCCATCCATTCCCTTGCTGTTGGCACACATTCTCCCCGTTCCCCTACCCCGCTGCCTTTTCATCCAAGCTCCAATGGCTGGTGGCCTTTTCTTGCAACTGCTACAGAGGAGTCCTCTGACTCTTACATTGCCCACACGCCGCCCCACATTCAAGCTGAGATAGATCTAGCAGAAGCGGATGTTCAAACCCTTTGGCGCTTCGTCTCCGATGATGAGGTCCTCGATTCAGTCACCACATGGATCCTGGACACAGGGAATACCAAGTCTCATGTATCCCAGTACCAGAAGACTGTTGATATCTATTGGCATATGAAGCTCTTGTTGGGTCGCATTCCGGTTGATCGCAAGGACGACAAGAATGAGATCCTGCTCCAACTTAACGAAATTCAGGCTCAACTTAGGCTCCACGACTACAAAATGAACCTCATGGCCAAGCAAATTGCAGAACTGGACCTCACTTGCGTCACTCTGCCTCATGCCCAGGTTCCATTGGATGAGGGCCAACCCTCCACTCACCTCTAATGTCATTTAGATTTCTAAAGTTGTTGTTTAGTCTAGAAGGACTTAGGATTATAATCCAGCCTCATCTTTATCAAATTAGAAAAAAACAGCAGATAGATATTGATTTTGTCACAAGGGATAGCAATATTTTTAGTTTTGTCCAGACTTTTCAGTTTAAAAGACAACATTTTCATGTTATATCAGACAGCTTAATGCATTGCTACTGGTCTGGTTTCCCTAGTGGCAAGCCAGCAGCAAGCTTTTTGTATACTCTTTCAATTGCAATATAAAGATTCTGGATAGTTCAAAAAAAAAAAATTTATTGCCAAAGATATGCATCGTGTAATTTTTCTTCTTCACAACCAAAAACCCAAAACTTGTGAAAGGCATTGATAAAACTCGAAATTGAAGATATCCCCTTTGGACAATAATTATCAAACCATTCTGCTGCGCTATCTTCCAATGTAAATACAAACATCTTCATCATGATATCTTCATGGATAGTATCAAGATCTGCTATAAATTCAATAAAAGACCTAACATGTTGTGCGGACTTATGCGTATATCCATAGAACTTCGGAGATTGTTCAAATAATCCAAAGGAGGGGACAGTTGGATATCTGAGAATATCCAAGAAATCCAAGGGCCCAAGCACAAAATCCATACCTCCTTGTTTGCTTCAATCTTCAATATAAGCAGCTGATATGAAATGTGAAAACATACAACCATCATACCTCATTCATATTAATGGGGTGGAGTCATGAAATGAGTCTTCAAAGATTGTAATGTCCCCCTCTTCTTGACAAGATTATTGAAAGGCTTAGCAGTCTAGTCACCCCTTTAGACTATAGTCTCATGGGGAAAAGAGGGCTAAAAGGTGCAAAAGTGGTCACTAAGGAGTAAAAGGTTATATTATTAAAGTGACTTTGATTAAAGTAGTTAAAAAGGTTAATTGACTTGGAGGAGGAAACAAGGTACTACTTTAGAAGTCAATAAAGTAACTTAAATGAAAATTAGAAGATGGAGGTATAAAAGAGAGAGGAGGGTGCCTCACTCATCATTCATGTCATTTTCATTTAGCATCTTTGAGCTCTGTAGCTTGACGTTTTGAGGGTTTTGAGTAAACAAACCCTAGAGATCAGCAAGGAGGTGAAAGATCCCTCTGTTCCTGATCCAAGCTTGGTCAAGGTGGTGAAAGATTCCACCCTCACCATTCTACTCAGTTTCAGATCCATCTCAAGAGGTATTGTGGAGACATGTCGCATATTTGGAGGTTTCCTGCAGACAGGGCGCATTGTTGGAGAGAGAAGAGTTCGATCTGCTTGGGAGAAGGTAGATCTAAGGCCAAACCTTTTATGGAAGGGTTTGCCATCACCATTGCGCCATTTCTCATCAGTTCTTGAGGGGTTTTTGCTACATATTCATTATTTTTCTTGGTTGGGCGAATTTCTAAAGGAGGGCACAACTTCTCTTGGAGGTTCAGTGATTTGGAGGGTCAGATCTCCCATTTTTGCTTGGGAATCTCATCATATTGGTCCTACAACCTCAGATCTATCGTTCTACAACAAATTTCAAGGGTTTAGAGGCCAGATCTAAAGAGGCTGAATTTCCTAGGGTCTCAACTCTCTACAGCCAGGTGAGGGCGCAACTCAGTCAGATCTGGGTCCCAGTTTACAGAAGGGAAAGAAATTGATCTTGTTTAGACTTGTATGTTGTCATTGGAGGCTTAGGAGGACTCACAACTCTCCTTTCTTGTATCTTGGAGGCATCTTTAGCTCTAGTTTCTATATTTCTTCTCTACTATTCTAGATCTGTATATCTCATGTATGGAGGTAAGCTTACTAAATAAATAAAGGTTAGATCTGAAGTGTTTTGGTTACTTCTTTGTGTTATTTTGTGTATCTTGTATTTCCATCTATTGTTGTGCTATGTCCATCTTCTACATGTTATAAAACTCTTGAAAACACCTCCAACTCAACTCTGGGAAATAATCTGCAAAAATAAACAACAAACAGTACACACAAACAGCAAAAAACCATTAAGTTCCTATCCAATCAGCTTGGGACCATTTCTAGATTGATGTGTGAGGTGGATGGTTCGGGGAGCTCTACGGCTAGGTCAAATGCAGGGTGTTTTTTCGAGCCAATAGGCCCATGAGCGAGGGCCGCAGTACCTCCCCCTCCCAGACTACGGTCTTTCTTCCCCGGAATTTTCTTTTTGCTCCAACAGTGACATGGAAGCTAAGGACGGACGCGAATACGTGGTACAAAGGATGGATCCACCATACATCACCCTAGTGGACTATGAGGTAAGCCTGAAGGCATAGCGGACATTCTGCACGCTTGAGGAGTTCTTGGAAAAACGTTTTATGCTCGTATCCTCTCCTCGCACGACTAACGAACCTCTAGGTGACAGCAATAAGAATCAATCCCCCCGAGCAAACGGTTTTGAGACTTGAGATGATGGGAATCAAATTTATGGCACCGCAGGAGAAACCGAGCTCCAGCCTAGTGACATTTCTTACATCCATAGAGATTTCAAAGATTCAGATTGCAAAGAGTCAAAAAGCTCTACAGATCAGGCATCTAGAGGGAAGTCATCCGAAGGCTTGCACGAGGAGAAGAACAGGGAAAACCACCCTTCTGAAACTAGGGAAGCGAGACCAAAAAAGAGCTCGAAGTGCATCAAGGAGAAAAGAGGCTATGTTTAAATGGTGGTGGGTGTTGACATCCCAGTCTCTGAAGTTGCAAAGCTCACCGGAAAAACCTTGGTGGGTCGATTTAATGGGAAGCGAGCCAGAGAAGTAGCCCTTAGCAGATGGATGGATCAGTTATGGAAACCCGTCTTAGGGTATATCCTAAGGCTCATGCTCTAGCAAGAGATTGAAACTCGTTTCTACTCCGATCGGAGGACGACTGTAACAAATTGTTGCAGAAGTATTGGAACTGGGGCCCATCCGACCTAGCCCTAAAACCTTGGACAATTGAATTTGATCCAATCAGGGAACCAATGGCAATAATGCGAGTATGGGCCATCCTACCAGGCCTTCCAGTTGTTTTCTGGTCAAGGGAGGCCCTCGAGGCAATAGGCAATAAAATTGGATCCTTCATAGGTCTGGAACCCAACTGGGCTTCCAAGACAGACCGTCGTTGGGCCTGGATCCAGGTGGAGGTGGGTACTAGAGAAGGATTGGTTGGAAATGTGAATATCGTTTTCGGTGACAGGGTTTGGCATCAAAATGTATATTACAGTAAGCTACCTTTCAGATGCCATGGATGTCACGAAATTAGACATTTGCGCTCGTAGTGTGGACGCCCAGTTCCTCTCACCCAAAAGGTTTCCAAGACCTGGAAAGCAAAATCCACCTTGGGAAGGTCAAGCTCAGTGGGCATTGTTTCAGTGGACGAAAGGAGCAAGGAAGTCAAACTCCCCTCAATAGGGAACCTTGCCAGAGGCAAAGGACCTGTCGTAGATGTTCCAAACTCAGGTAAAAATGATTTCTTCCCGCTTTTAGTTTCTCCCTTTACTGAGAATGTTGAAGAAAATGCGTCTCTAGCGGTCGTGAAGCCCCTTGATGTTTCTCCTCCCTCCCGTAGTCTTTTATCCTTCCCCGTGATGGATTGTCCCACAAGTAGAAAGTTTTCCCAACCTTTTGTTTCCCCGACTTGCCCAAGCTCGTCGGGCCTTACGAGCCCTAGCTCGCCAAAGCCCGACCTCTCGAAGCTTAAGGCTCCCTCTCCTTCTCACTCTTCCTTGCCTTCTTTCCCTACACCTCCCCTGTCCCTGAAAAAGGGAAACCATATTACATCTCCCCCTTCTCCCCATTCCTTCAGGGCATTGCCGAATTGCTCGTCTTATCCTCCGAAGAAAACCTCTACCCTCTCAATTCCCCCTCCTGGTCCTGACCCCCCTGTCAAGGGTTATGCTCTTCGATCTAGAGGGCGCCAGAATGACGTGCCTCCATCCAAAGGAGGCCTCGCACTTGACCCACCTCAAGCTTCACAGGTGGGAAGGAAGTCAAACCTTCTCAAATCCCAAGAGAAGGCGACAGCAGAGATACGAAAAGGAAGACAGGTTCCAATAACGAGGGCCCTTAGAGCAGGGAGCGCCTGTCAGCCCCCTGCAAAATGATTATTCTATCCTTCAACACAAGTGGGGTTGGGAGTCCCCAAAAGAAGCTAGCCCTCAAAAGGATGATCAGAAGCCTTAAACCTGGCATAATTCTCCTTCAGGAGACAATGTGTTTGAGCGAAAAAGTAAGGGAGACTCTTGAGCAGTGGCTCAAAAACTGGTCCTTCTGTGCTATTGATGCAGAGGGAATATCTGGAGGTTTGATAATAGGGTGGAGCCCGAACTTTAAGGCCTCTTCCTCTTCTTCCTTTCCTTCTTCAATTTCAGTCAAGTTGATACACAAAGACTGTGATTTTTTCTTTTCAATCCTAAATATCTATGGTCCATACACTGACAGGGTCCCCTTCTGGGAAGATTTGGAACATGCAGGAGCGTCCAACGAACCCTTTACAGTGGTGGGAGGTGATCTAAATTTCACTCTCTGTTCAAGGGAAGTACGGGGGGAGTCTTTTAGGGAAGATCTGCAAGGAGGATTTTTCCATTCCTTCCTAGAAAAACTACACCTGATAGATTTGGAACCGGCCAAAATCTCTCCTTCATGGAGGAATCTACGAATAGGGATTGAAGCAGTAAAGCTTTAAAGCTTTGGTAGGGGAAGGAGGGATCTCGGACCATAGACCTATCCTCCTTCAATGGAAATTAGGTGAGAACTCCCCCCCGACCCCTCTAAAGATAATCCAGGTCTGGCTGGAAGAGGAAGGGTTTAAAAAAATGGTTTATTCTAACTGGATCAAGTTGACCTCTTCAAAGCCAGAACCTTTGATGTTTCAATTTGCAAAGAACTTGTTAAGAATTCAAAGGGCTACAAAAAAATGGGTATCCACTTGGAAGACTCAAAAGTTAAACTCCATCAAAGAGATAGAGGACAGCCTATCTACTCTGCTCTCAAAAATAGACGAAGGACCCCTTAGCCCATTCCAAGTAAAGGAGTTAAAGGAACTAGAGGCAAGAAGGCACTCTTGGTTGGAAAAAGAAGAAAAGGAATGGAGACTTAAAAGTAGGGTGCTCTGGTTAGAGGTCAGAGATAACAACACGAAATTCTTTCATCACTATGTGAATCTCAAAAGAAACATAAATACTATTTGGGAAATAAAAAAAGAGGACGGGTCGATAAGTAGCTCTTTCCAGGAGAAAGCGAAAGCGGGGGCAAGTTTCTACGCAAAACTCTTCGCAGCTCCAGAAGGGTGTCCAATCCAAGAAATACTTGAAGTGGTTTCTAAATTTCAGCCAATTTTCTCTACAGAAATGAATCATGCACTGGAGGAAGAAGACAATGAAAAATGGGAAGAGCCCGGGCCCTGATGGAATCACAGTAGAATTCTTCAAGCATTTTTATGACCTATTAAAGGAAGACTTGTTGAAGACAGTCAGGGAATCGCAAAGGGCCGGAAAATTTCATGGAGCTCTGAACTCCACCTTCCTATGTCTGGTTCCCAAGAAGCAAGATGCATCCTCTTTCGAGGACTTCCACCCTATTTCCTGTTGTAATGTTATATACAAATTAATTTCCAAGATAATTGCAAGGAGATTAAAGCCTATGTTGAGTGAAGTAATAGGGGAGGAACAATTTGGATTTTTGAAAAACAAACAAATCCATGATGCGGTAGCAATAGCACAAGAGGTACTCCATTAGGTGAAAAAATGGAATCTGAAAACGGCAATTTTAAAACTGGACTTATCGAAAGCCTATGACAGAGTTAACTGGACCTTTCTGAGATTAGTTCTAATCTAGCTAGGAATGAACTTAAACTCAGTCAACTGGATAATGGGATGCCTCCAAAGTTGGTCTTTCGCAGTGCTAATAAATGGTTCCCCCTCTAGGTTCTTTAAAGCCTCGAGAGGACTTCGTCCATCACTCACCATTTATGTTCCTAATTATAGCCGAAGCCCTAAGCAAAATGTTAAAGGAGGCCAGAACAAATGGAGTACTGATAAGAATCAGGGTGTCGGAATCGCGAATTGTTTCGCACTTACTCTTTGTCAACGACATCTTCTGCAGTGTGAATGGAGCAAAGGGAGATATCCAGGCCTTGAGAAAAATCATAGACCGATATTGTCTGGCTACAGGTATGTCCATCAACCTGGAGAAGTCATGCATTATTATTAATAATTGCTCGGAAACAAAATCCATTAGGTTGAGAAACATTTTAACTACACAAAGAAAGAACATCAATGAAGGATTGAAACACTTGGGGTTTCACCTCAAACCAGATTGTTATAAACGAAGAGATTGGGAATGAATAATTAAAAAAGTTGAAGCCAAAATTTCAATTTGGGTGAATAGATTGTTATCCAGAGGGGGAAGATTAGTCTTGCTCAAGTCAGTACTGGAAAGCATACCGGTGCACTGGAACTCCATTGTTGCCATACCCCGAGGGGTGCTGAAAAAGATACGCAAAACAAGTGTCAATTATCTATGGGCAGGAAATAAACTTTCAAGAGGCATTCACTTAGCTAAATGGTCTTCCATAGCTCTCCCCAAAGACTTAAGGGGGTGGGGACTGAAAGACATTTTCCCCTTTGCAAAAGCCTTGGCAGGAAGAAACCTGTGGAGGTTAACTCAAGGAAATTTGTTGTGGAAGAGAGTTATGTCTTCAAAATACTTCGCTAACCAGACCATTGAGGATCGGTTCCGGATGCCCTCAAAATCCCCTAAAGGCTTGATCGTGTGGAAGGCACTAGTGGAAACCTTTCCCATGGTAGGAAATTGGACAGTTTGGAAAATAAGGAGTGGGCGTAGTGTGCGAATTGAGAAAGATCCTTGGATGGGGGTGGGAAACAATTTTGAACTCTCTGCCCCTCATCTACAACACCTTCGTAACAAGAACATAGACGTGATATATGACGCTTGTATAGGCTCTCCCCAACCTAGAGGACATCTAGGATGGAAAGACATTGTCGCCCTAGGCCTTCCAGAAGATCTAGCCGAAGAATGGGAAAATTATATAGGACTGTTATGTGAAAACTTTATTTCCCTAGATGAAGAAGTAGATGACACTTTGTGCTCGTCTAAAAACACAAAGGACGGAACCTTCACTGCTAAACTAGGCTATAAAGCCTGGCAGGAAGAAAAGTTTGAAAGCCCCAAAAAATGGTGGTGGGGACCTATTTGGAAAATCAAAGCCCCCCAAATGCAAAATAACCTTATGGCTAGCACTAAATAATAAATTATTAACATGAGATAATGGTTTAAAAAGGGGCTGGATCGATCCAGGAAGATGTTTCTCTATGCAAATCAAAATCTGAATCAAATAACCATTTATTCATTTTCTACCCATATGCAGCACAGGTAATGAAGACGGTAAAAGAACATCTTAAGGTTAATGCGAGATGGAACAAGGAAAATCTGGATGAATGCCTTAAAGATTGGCTCCAGGATAGAGCAACGAAATTATACTTCGAGCTTCTGAGCATTTTTACTTCCAACATTTGGTGGGCACGCAATTCTGCAGTCTTTAATGACAAATCCATGCCACCAGAAATGACAGCAAACATAACTCTGAACCAAGCTGTTGAATTCAGAGAGGATCCCAAAGGTCTGAAAACACGGCTCCCAGTTCTTCTGGCAATTGATTATGAAGTGCCCTGGGGGTATTTCGACGGTGCAAGTCAGGGACACCCCCCAATGTGTGGTGTTGGCGTAGTATTGTACATAAAACCAAACCATCACATACACATCAGATATGCACCAGGTTCAGGAAGCAACAACATAGCGGAATTCATAGCAGTTTGGACGCTATTGGAGACAACTATTAAAAAAGACGCCAGAAAGCTCCAAGTTTTTGGAGACACCAAACTAGTTATTGATTGGGCCAACGAAAAAAACTCAGCCCAAGACATAAGGCTAGCTAATATCATGAGAGACATTAGGCTTTACCTTCCAGTCTTTTGAATGGCTCTCTTTCCATCACATACTTCGGAAGCTTAACTCCAAGGCAAATGAATTATCAAAGGAAGCTCTGTTACTTCCAGTTGGGGCCTTTGGGTACTATAAATTCATAGAAGCCGAAGAAGTAGAGGCAATGGAGTTCCGACTCTAAAATTCCCATGGGTCCATGGGTCCTCAGAACAGAAATGAAAATCAGCCTTGAAGAGTGATACAAAACTTTGTTTTGGTATGTCGAAGTGCAGAGAACTTAGAAGATCAAACAAATTGTATGAATTTTGTAAAGGAAGGCTTGTTATGAGGCAAATGAATCAGACTGAAACATATATATTTTCCCTTTTGAATTAATATAAAAGCTTTTTTCTTTTGGAAGAAAAAAGAGTCTTCAAAGATGTTGGGTGTCCTCACCTCTACAAACAATAGATATCCATATCCTTCAATGAAAAGGCTTTATTCCTTAGTGGATTCACCAAATGAGCAAGAGATCTTCAAAGAGAGCCCTCATCAAATGCCTTGAAGCATAGTCTTCAAATTTTTGGGAAGCAATTGAAAAAATAAATTGGAATAGAAACAGCAATAACACGTAGAGGATTTTATTTATTCATCAGTGGCATTTATTCCTCAATACCTATTACAAAATAATACATCTCACAGTTCAAAAGATACAAAAATTGGCATTGAGGGGGGCTAGGTAGCCTCTATGTTGGGATTTCTTGATATCCGTAATTGAGAATATTGCCTCAAATCCTCAGCAATGGTGCCAAAATGTTACTGCCCAAACCTACACTTCTAATGGTAAAGCCCTAAAACACAAGTGAAACCTTAGGGGAACTAAGAAGGGATGCCCATTATCACCACAACAATGCCCTCTATCACTTTAGGTCGGCTCTCCTCCAACACAAAGGGGTATCCCTAAGCAAAGTATAAGATGAACCTTTAAAGCAAATGAGATGTGAGGACCTAGACTAGTGCCTATCCAATCTAAGGCAAATGGAGTCAAGGTATCAGTCTTAGAGGGATGTTTCTATTAATTATTAAGGCAAAACATTGTTGCAAAAGCATGCTACAGCCAACCATAATTTGTTGTTTTATACTGTAGGAAATTACTTGGAGGGCCCTTCCAAAGGTGCACCTTGTAAAACTTGCAAGGAAGGTGTGCCTTACAATGAAATAGAAAATTACAACAAACTCTAATTAAGATGATGGTTGCAAAATGAACATACTTAGAAATAAAACAGCAAAGGAACATAAGAGGGGAGGACCCACACATAAGCCCTTCTAATGGAGTAGAATTACCCTTCACAAATAGCCCTTAAAGCAGATTTTGCAAATACTTTCCAGACACAATATTCAGCAATTTTTGAGATGAAAACATAAGCCTCGCATTACAAAAAACTTAAAAGAACCCTTGAATTTCCAAGCCTTCCATAAATATTCAACTAAGCTCCTAGAGGGGACCTCTCCAAGTCCAACTATGCCTAACAATGGAGAGAGCAAATCCTTATATAGATTTCAGCTCAACTCCTTTACAATGAAATATTAATTAGTGGCTTCTAGATCCACTAATTACTCCAAAGAAAATACTAGAAAAAGACTAAATTATTACATAAAAGGGGCTCTCCAAGGCAAAACACTCTCACAAAGACTAAAGTAGTAAAGCTAAATCAATGAGATGCCACATGTCCTCTTCTCCTTTGGAAGACCCTTCAAGATATACCTTTAGTAACCACTTTCAATAAAATATGAATTTATGCCGAGTGAAGGGAACGGAGGTGCTCTTCAAGAGGAGTTATTACTTCTTGAGATTGTGAAAATGCCAAGTGTCAATCACCTTTAACTAAGGTGCTCTCCATGGGTAAAAGGGGGGCTTTGGGATCACCTCCCATGGATCTAGGGCCAAAAAATATTAAAGTGCTCTTCCCAAAGGTGGGTGCCTTAAAGAGACGTGTAAAGGTAGCAATGTTTCATCAATAAATGTGCCAATGATACCATAAAAAAGGGAGCACTCCACTATTTTTAAGGAGTCAACCACCTCAAAATATCCATGCCATAAAAGGGGAGTACTCCACTATTTAAGGAGTCAACCACCTCAAAAAATTCATCTCATGCCCCAAATAGTAAGGTTGGTTAGGGTTCCCAAGAAGAGTGTGTTAACGCATGAAGGTTTGACCATATTTAACCACCAAAGATCACCAAAAAATTCAGCTCATGCCCCAAATAGTAAAGTTGGTTAGGGTGCCCTAGAAGAGTGTGTTAACGCATGAAGGTTTGACCATATTTAACCACCAAAGATCACCAAGAAAGGAGGGCACTCCAAGGAAGTGTGCACAAGTGGAGCACTCCTTGAGAAAACCTCTAATCATCTTCAACAAACTATCAAGGATCCCAAGGCACTCTAGAGTGGAGCGCTCCTCAAGCAATGTAATATCCCCCGTGAAATGATCAATCAAGGTGAACGTTGGAGGCTTCTCGTGTAAGGTATTCCTCCAAAGAATATCTCAACCATCCAACTACACCAATGCACATCCCAAGGCAATCAAAAATGTGTGCTCGGGAACTAGGGTGCTCATCCTCAAGAGGAAAAGCTCAACTAATATCATGTCAAACTTTAGGAAACCCTAAGTTGATGGGTGTTCCTCTCTAATGATGCACAAAGACCAACATGAATGCACACATGCGAAGCAAACCAAGAACTACCTCAAGGAGCAACCAATCCAATAATGAAAACATAAGACTTAGGGAAAACCCTTAGTTGATGGATATCCCTTTCCATGAATGTGCTAGGGCTCAATCAAATGTGTAATTATATATGCAAGAACCTCACAAAGGCTAGCGCTCCTCCATCCTCCCATGTTGAGTAATGTGAGAAGAACCAAATGTGTAATTATATATGCAAGACTCTCACGAAGGCTAGCGCTCCTCCATCCTCCCATGTTGAATAATGTGACAAGATTCCAAAGATGTCATCATGATACTACAAGAAGCGATGCTCAATGAACAATAATGCATCAATAGCAGTAAAAATATGCCCCCTAACCAACATCCTCCAAATGCAACCTGCTTGGGCAGGGTCTTCAACCTGAGATAATCCTCATACTATATGAGGGGTAACAATTACTAATTCGTAATCACTGACATATTTTCAAGTATATTACTAACTCATTAGACTTACTTTATTTAATTCAAAATTGATATTTTATTTTAAAGTTTTAAAAGAGACTATTAATTGAAACTATTAAAAAAATATTGAATATTAACTATGGCATTAACTATTGGATATTAAAATGGCAAGACTATCAACGAAAAATATAGTCGAACAGAATAGTATATTCTGGATACGACATCAAAGGTGGGTTGTGGTGAATTTAATTGGTGGCTGAATGCTCAAACCCGTGGCATACTCATAGATAGAATATTATTGAAAACCAATTAGACCATCTGACCTAATCAAATTTATTTGACAGGAAATATAATAGCAGCAGCGATTCAGCCATTGACTAGTGAATCGTAATTGATGCTAGACAATAACAGCAGGTTAAAATCCACGGCAACAGTAGAGGGTGAATGGCAGCATACATGAGATTCTGGTCCATGGCAGTCAAGGCACGGACTTGTATTTATAAAAAATATATACCCAGGTCCTAGCACAAACCAGACGGGAGCATATAACTATTAAAACAGAGGCAGTGTCGAGAAAACCCATACAATTCGACGACAATTAGCATACCCAAAATATTATTAGCAAAGAATTTGGTATACCCAAAATATTGTCAGCAGACAAGCTAACTAATTACAAGCTCACATTTCATTTTTAGGGTTTTGTTAAAACATATYGTATCTCTATAGMACGRAAAATATGKYTGTATCCRTACYGACRTCGTATTTCCATACATGAACTGGTCATACARTCATGTTTGRCAACTATGGCATTGCCAATGTTGAAACTTAGTCTRTAACTTCTAAAGACACCAATCACACATGGCYACAYGGAACAKACCTGTACCAAATGGGATCCCCAAATAGCCAACAATCACCCAAGACAAATAAGATTCCAATCATGCCAAATCCATCCCGAGGGGTCATATAAACCAATAGGCCAAAGAATGTTTCTGATCTCTCACTATAGCGCCTAACWMGGAACAAAACGCATATAAGCATTGTCTGTCCGAGTCAACTGAAGCCTGGTCATCCTGTACTAGGATGAGGGAGTTGTCAACAAAATGTTTGTTTATCATCTCTGAGCTGTGGAAGAGCAATACCCTTGATCCTTCCCTGTAATATGGTAGCCTCCAACAAATACCCCAAAGCATTAACGACCAAAACTCCCCCATACCCCTCACACTCCCGTTCCCAAAGCTCAAATCCGAGGAGTGCACTCCGGGAACGATTCCTGTTGCTACTAGACCATAGGAGAAGAAATTAGAAATTGTTCGTGGCAAGAGGCTTAAGAAAGCTTAGCAGATTGTAGAATTATTCGTCTTTTTCAATTTAGAAGCTAGATTCTAGAACTTAAAATTATTTGCCTTTATTATGGCCTATTTTGTAAGCATTATATGACAATTGAAGTTTGAATTTTTTACTGCATCATACAACTCTTTGATCATGATGTCCTGTTTCATTTCATGGGTGATGTTAT
>ML792283.1:589412-600177 GCA_009831015.1 Picea engelmannii | reverse complement strand
TATATATATATATTGTTTCTCTCTCTTTGTTGATTTGTGTTTCTCAATAGGTTCAACATCCTGTAGACCTTGAGATGGAGCAAGGACAAGACTAAAAAGGATCAAAAAACATTTAAACGGTATTATGTTTAACCCTCATTGAACTAGTATACATTACAATGGTAATCTAAGGAGAAGTTTGTATTATGTCATGTTTTGTTCTAACTTCTTGTTGAAGTTAGGGATATTAGTTTGTGTCATCACTTACTGATTTTTCAGGTAACAAAATTGATGATCATATTGGGGATCATCCTCTTTTGGTATTTGCTTCTTTTTTTCTTTTGGCTTTCCTGATTTTGTTGAATTTTCATTCTCTGAGTCACTGGTTGATCCAAGTTGAATCTAAGATCCTGAAAGTTCATTGAAAAACCCTATCATGCTTTTATTTTTTCTCAAGTTTCAGTCTTCGTCTACCTTACTGTGAGAAGTAGTGCAACGTCATCGCACTGTGTCCTTCTTCTTCCTGTGATGATACCTAAATGTCACAATGTGACCTGTGACGATTTATGAATAAATTTTTGATTGGAATTCTTTCTCTTTACCCATATTATTTATCATTTCTTGGGGTGAATGTTTGGCTCTGTTGAATGATTGTTCACAACCTGATTTGCAATTTTTAGTTGATCTTGATCATTTTTCAAGTTTTCAAATTCTTTCTCATAGGCTTCAAAGTTCTATATTTCACTTGTTGTTGCAAGGGTATAATCTATGGGTTCCATCCTTGAGTGCTAGTGATTCAAAGTATTAATGATCTTTTCTGAGTTTTTTATTGTTGTTGATTAGACAACGAATTTTGATTTCATTAATTAAACAAATAAGTTTGATTGCTTTTGAACTTTTGGTTGTATTGTGAGTTAAGTTTGGGGGATTACATTGTGAGTGCATTCATTTTCTTGAAAATATTTTTCTTTTTCCTTGATTCATATCTTTTCTTTTATTGAAAAGAAAAAGAATTGAAAATTCTCTTTCTATTCATAGTGTTTACAAGAAAAAAATTTCATTCTAGATTTTGTTTAAAATATAAAATTGGAAAATTGTATTTCTTTGATTGTTTGATATCAAGATTGTTCAAAGTTTAAAGGAATTGTTATCTTGCAACTTGTTGTATTTTGGAAAAGAGAAAATCTTCTCTCTTATGTAATTAGAGTTCATATAACAAAAATAATTGCATCTCATCTCTTTTTTCATTATTTTGAGGTCAAACACAACATTAGTTTCATATGTGACAACCACATCGTTACGACAACAAGAGAAGCAATTTTTTTTTGTTTTCAGGAGTTAAGAGGCAAGAAGGTGACGACGACATCAGTTTAATCAAACCACTGACGATGAACACTAGCACGTAGTCTAGGAAACAAGTTACTATGACACCACATACCGACTCAAGACAACTAGCAAACATGTGCAAAATAACAAGGAGGATGACTACTCTTCCGACGCAAACATGACCACACCTACAAGCTAAGGGACAACACCCCCATCCTGAAATCATGGCCTAGATGAAAAAATACTATAACCTCAAGGTGCGTGGACCTAACACCTGAAGGCGTTCGACCCTTGTGCCAAGAGAAACTTGCACACTCGTCAGCACTCACACAAAAGAACCTACTCCAGCCAAGATCTTGTTTGCCACTATCCCCTAGGATGTGCCATGATCCCCTTATTAGGAATCATGTCATTCCCCAGGTGATAGATGCGTCAATAACCTTGGCACAAAACAAAAGGGACCAAGACTCAAGAAAACTCTGATGATCTAGGAACCAAATACTGACTGGGAGACTATAGCTACCCCACACAAAGGTTGATGAGACACAAGAGAATGAAGACAAGGGGTGACTCCAGCCCACACGACATCGTCCCTGCCCCCACCAATCACCCATTCTAATCGTTCTATGATTACATTCAATTTTAACAAGGGTTCCATTCTAACAGGGCAAGTCAAGTTACAATTAGACAATAATGCGTCCTCTAAATAAATGTTAATACAATTAATTTTGCAAATCTAAGTGGTCAATACTAAAACCATAACTATAAATGCCCTCTATCCTTAATTAAAATTCAATCCAGTGAATCTAAAATTTGCAATCCATCCCTTACTTACCAATCAAATTTTAATCTTTAACACAACCTAATCGCTCAAGTCTATGTTAATCCAAATTCTCCACCCAACTAGACATTAACTTAAATAACAACATTTACAATCTTAAAGTAGAATTCTATCATTATAACACTTATGAACAATTAAATCTCAACATGTAGTCTAGTTATATTGACCGAACTAACAATACATGTCTAATAATATTAGAACGAAACTACTAACTATTAGTAGGATGGAGCAATTTATCGAGGAAATTAACATAGCGGTTACTTAACAATTAATATAGAAATAACAAGACAATTACATGACCATTAACATGACAATTAAAAGTGCACTAACAAGGTAGTTTACATGACTGTTGTCATAACAAGTAATACAACAATAACAAGGCATTTAAGGTGTTAGTTAACATTTAACTTGATGTGTCATTTAATCCAAAGAATGAATCTGGTGGCCATTTACATTGTTGTAGCAATTGTTATGGAAATTAATATGACCATTACATAACAATGAATCTATCAATAACAAGGCATTAAACTTATTGTTATCCATTTTATTTGCTAGCAAAAATTAAGGCATTTAATGCAACCATTACATAGCAATAAATCTAGCAATAGTAAGGCATTTAACTAACTGTTATCCATTTAATTCGTTGTGGCAAAATTAGAAAAAAAGCAGTGCCCACATGGTGGCCAATCATGCCCAGTCGACAACAACTCAAAAATTAAAGGAAAACGTATCCAATCAACATCAACACAGTCCATCACTCAAGGGAAAACGCAGTCACAGTTTGAAGGAGAAATCATGGTCATTACTGCAAATCAGTTATGAATTGAATAGCAAAAAAAAAGGTGTCAAATTCAACATGCACACAGTCAATTTTTATTTACCAAAATAGTAGTCATTCCAGCAAGTGAATTTAAGATTTAAAAGGCTAAATTCGTGGGTGATTTCTACAGCAACTCAATCCATGGTTGGAAAGCAAAAACATGGGCATTTAAAATGACAATCTTAGTCTCATTTGAAAGAAAAAATGTGGGAATTTAAAACTGCAAACTCAGTCTCATTTGAAAGCAAAAATGTGGGCATTTAGAACAACAAACTTAGTCTCATTTGAACGCAAAAACATGGGCATTTAAAATAGTAAACTCAGTCTTATACGAAATAAAAAACGTGGGCAATTAAAACAACAATCTCGGTCTCATTTGAAGTAAAAACATGGGCATTTAAAACAACAAACTTAGTCTCATTTGAAAGAACAAACATGGGCAATTTTTAAACGACAATCTCTGTCTCATTTGAAAGAAAAACATGGGAATTTAAAATGACAATCTGTGGCAGCATTTAAAAGAAAAAATGTTTTTCCATTTCCAGGATACCAATACCAAATGAAAACATGAATCAATTCATTTTTCCATTGCTCGAATACCAATACAAAATGCAGACATGAATCAATTCCTTTTTCCATTGCCAAAATACCAATACAAAATGCAGACATGAATCAATTCATTTTTTCATTTCCAGAATACAAATACAAAATGCAGACATGAATCAATTCGTTTTTCCATTGCCAGAATACCAATACAAAATGCATACATGAATCAATTCGTTTTTTCATTTCTAGAATACAAATACAAAATGCAGACATGAATCAATTCATTTTTTCATTGCCAGAATACCAATACAAAATGCAAACATGAATCAATTCATTTTTCCATTACTAGAATACAAATACAATATGCAGACATGAATCAATTCATTTTTCCATTGCCAGAATACCAATAGAAATTGCATACAATAGTAAGAGAACCGAAAGGATCCAATCATACAAGGACAACAACGAAGGTAGATGACTGATAGGTTTGTCCTTTGCTCATCATCCTCGCATAGAAAGGCAGGGCATTGAGATCCATATGTCTATTAATTTCAAAGCAACGACCATAGATCAGGCTCCTGGACGACTACCTAGGCGAGGAATGATGAGCTAGGGATGATAGGAAAAACCACCACAATGGTCACAGTCAAACACCACTAGGAGGTCAAGACATGCGGGGAAACGAAGGCCATGGGAGTCAATCAATCATAGAGCTAGGCTATGAAATAAATTCAGTCATCAATCTAGAAAATCAGTTTACTTACTCAATTAAACATGCAGATCCAAGAATAAATCCTACAACAATCTACCATACAAAAATGAAGAGAGCGTACCATTTCCTGATCACCCACTCTAAGTGACGTCCCGCGCGCTTCGTGCAACTCCCACTTGTCGATTGACGAGACTTCACCGGTACCTCCCAGCCAATGCTAGGGGTACTCTTCTTCCCCATTATCCCCCCGCTCTACAAAGGGGCCACACACACTATCCATAGATTCATCTAGCTCCCAAATCGCTTCGCAAGGTCGAGCTACCACTCCTCACCGAGATGGGTATCCCAACTCCCACAAGCTAAGTCAGTCAAGTAGATATTTCTACAGTGTAACGTTATGCAAACAAAAGAGAGCCTTCATCCTTCTCCTCCCTTCATTATATAGAGTTTCGAAGTCCCTTACTTTTATAAAATCTCATTTAATTAAGTTTTTAAAAATTAAATCCTAAAAATTCCTCCTCGTATAAGTGTCACCCATCCCCTTCATTCCTCCACAAATTAATTTCTTTAATTAATTAATTTCTCTTATTTCCCTCACCCACCTAGAGTCACTCATAGAATCTCTCCTAGTTGTCCCCAAATTCTCTTACAGGTTTTAATGACTTTCCCCATTATCAATTTACTAATTCATTTTTAAATTAGAAAGTTCTTAATGGTAGATACCTTACTGAGTTTCACTTTCTGCTTTTTCCCTTGGGTTTCCCTTTTCTTCTTATGTTTCCTTCTTTTCCTAGTTTCCTAAATATTTTAGATTTCCCTCTTTCCCCTTTTCATTTAGGACTCAAATTGGCAAGTATAGAAATTAACCCCCTTTTTCCTTTTCCCCTTTTTAGTTAATAATTTTAAATTATCATAAATAATAAAACAATTATTCTCCTTTTTTTTAAATTTTACCCTAACAGATTTTTATGAATCATTAAATTTCTTACCCCCTTATTATTACAAGATTTAACGAAGAGTATAATTATTATTTATGTTGTTTTTATTTTTATTTTTATTTTGAAATAGATAGATAAAATTTTACCACTAGCATAATTTAGACTTAGACCTTAAATTTTCGTATCGGGTGACATTTTATTAGGGAATTTGTTTTTGAAAATTCTTAACATGTTATTCATCCTAAGTCCATCTAGGTTCATTCATTTATCATCAACAACACAACGCTCCCTTCAAGATGCACTAGGTGCTCCAAGGGTGCCACTCGCCTTAATTTGTTTCCCTTGTGCGACGTTCCCTTCAGGACGCACTACGTGCTCCAAAGGTGCCACTCGCCTCTTTCCATTTTTCTTGCGCGACGTGCCCTTCAGGATGCACCACATGCTCCAAGGGTGCCACTCGCCTCTTGACTGACTTGGTAGACATAAAAAACCCCTAGAGTCAATACTCCCCTAGGTGAACTTGTGGGAGACTAAGGGCCTCTAAGGAATAAGGCCCCTTCCTTATTGTGTGCCCCTTAGAATCATCGTGAGAGACTATTACAGTCCGCCCTCATGGTATCTTGGGTCCTCTCAAACTAGGTAAACGTTAACCTACAGTTTGAGCCATGACGAGAGTACTAGTAGGTTGTGGCAGGGCTGCTATCCACACCTCTCTCTCAACATCTCTGGTAGTCACGTGTGACCCATTTACTCCACATGTGAGTTTGGTCAGCAAGCTATCGTCATCCTGCATCATCAATGAATCATGTCAGAATATATCCATTTCATATCATATGATAAGATGCACTAATATAATAGTAAAACAATCAAACTCCAATGGTACACTCCCCAACTTGATCCAGAGTCCAAGGGGTTCCATCGATGCCTCTGCATCCTTGAGGTCCAAAATCCTACACACTCAGTAAAAACAAGTCAATAGCACTTGTCTATGTCAATGCAGTAAAACAACATGTCATCAACCCATAGTTCCTCATAATCAAAATCAAATGTTTTAGTAGCATAATAATCCAGATCACTTGTGAGCAAGTGTCCTCAAAGAATAAGTTCGCTCAGTGCACTAGAGAAGGATGTTACATACACCCCCTCTTGGTCTAAACTTCATCTCGAAGTTTCACACTATAAGTGCCAAAATAATGTGTATCACAATATCATAATTCTATCTATCAAACAAAAATGGAAACTGTTGGCGCATATCATATGCGTCCTTCCAGGTCGCCGAGTGAGGACTATAGTTGTCCCACTGGACCTTGACCTGATCTACTATTCGATGTCATAGATGTCAAATGCTATGATCCAAGATGCCGATCGGATCAACTGTGAGCACCCCCTGGTCCGATACCTGCAAGGAACTCATGTCAATAACATGTGTAGGATCACTAATATAATGTCTCAAAATAGATACATGAAAAAAATCGTACATACGCCTCAAATAATCAAGCAAGGCTATTTGATAGGCCATGAGCCCCTTTCTCTCCACAATCATGAAAGTTCCCACAAACCTAGGAGAGAATTTAGCTCCCTTTCCAAACTTGATCGAACTCTTATGCGGTTTACCCTGTAAGAAGACTCGATCGCCAACCTCGTAACTACGGTCGACACGGTGCACATTGACATAACTCTTATGTTGATCCTGTGCTTCTTTAATCCTTTGTCTTATCATTTGCATTTTCTCTTCCATTTCTTGGATCACTTCTGGTCCCACCAAGACACTATCCTCAAGCCGATCCCAACTCAAAGGTGTCTGACACGCTCGCCCATAAAGAAACTTGAAAGGTGCCATCTTAATGGTTCTTTGGTAACTGTTGTTATAAGCGAATTCCACTAGTGGTAATAATTCTTCCCAGCACTTTTGTTGGTCCATCACGTACATGCTCAGCATGTCCTCCAAGTTCTGGTTTGTTCGTTCAGTTTTCCCGTCAGTCTCCGAGTGATACGCAGTACTAAAGTTAAGTTGGGTTTTCAAGGCCTCTTAGAAACTTGTGAAAAATCGTCCAGTAAACACCGATACTCAATCGGACATAATCCTCTTAGGCAGGCCATCCAGCCTCACAATCTCACTTGTAATGAACCTCCCATTTCATTACGACAACAAGCCTCACATAACAAGTGCAAATTTTTTTTTGTGTGTGTATGTAGGAAGGTAATAATGACATTATACTCAACATCGCAACACGATAATGAACACAATGCATGCAACTCACACCACAACAAACATAATGACCTAACATAAAATCACATCAAGCACCTAGAAGTAATGTATGACATTCAACCGACGAAGAACAAGAATGACTACCCACCCATCCTACCCTGCAATGGTTAGGACCTCCAGGACACATAAGCACTGCTCAAGCCCAGGTTCCCATCGATTTTGACCATTTAAGGTCTCAAGGCTGACTACTATTTGAGGAACAAGGAAGTGTCTACATCCCACCCGAGACAAGCAGACCAAGCCTACTAAGCTAAGGACAATCATCCTAACAACCCCATACACCCAAAATTAATTACACAAGTAACTAGAACCCTTATAGTGAGCAACCAAGCACATTCAATGTTTACAAAACCAAGTACAAACATTAATTATAATGAACAACAACACCCTTAGCGGGAAGCGCAAGCTAAAAATGACTTCGTCAACAACACAACCATTAATCAAGGCTAAAAGGTCAATATCTATGATTTAAATTGTCATTAATTACAGATCAATTAACTAGTTTAAATTCCATTAGTCAACGAGTTATGAACCGAACTTAACATGAATTATGACTCAATTTAGAGTGTCTGAGTTACCAATTAGGCGAAATCTATAAATCCAACTAACATCAATTACATATCTAAATTAGCAATTTTAAAATGTGCAATCTGGTCTTTACTCACCATACAAATTTTAATATTTATTACAACCTAAATGGACAATTCTATATTAATCTGAATCCCCATCGAACTAGCCATAAACTTGAATAACAACATTAACATTCTTAAAGTGGAATGCTACCATTAGCACTTCTAAGAAATTAAATCTCAACATGTAGTCTAGCTATATTGATCGAACTAACAATGCTAGCGGTCTACTATCATTGAGAAGGGAACTGCTAACTGTTAACAATGTCGTAGCAGTTTAACAAGGTGATTATCATAGCAGTTACATGACAATTAATATAGCATTAACAAGATAGTTTACATCATTACTTTCATAATACGTAATATAGAAATAACAAGGCATTTAACATTCTAGCTAACATACAATTAACATAACATTAACAAGGCAATTTGTATGACTGTTAACATAACCATTCATAGTGCAATAACAAGGTGATTTATATAACTGTTAACTATTTAACTTGCTATGGCATTTAATCAATAGAAGGAATCTGTTGACCAATAACATTGTTGTAGCAATTGTTCTAGTAATTAATAAGGCACCAAAATAGCATTTATTATTGCAGTTAACATGATAATGAACATGGCCAGTAACATTGTTGTGGTAATTAAATCTTGGCAGAGAGAACGCTGGGTATGCGTTCAATGTGAAGGAGGATAAAATGGACAAACAAAACTGCAGAAGGACCAACTCATGGTCAGTCAATAGAAACTCGAGCAATGATTAAGGCAAGTTGTGGTCAATTAAGACGACAACACAGTTAATTTCTAATTATAAAAATCATGGTCACTCCAGCAAGTAAAGTTGTGATTTAAATGGATAAAATCGTGGGTGATTTCTACAACAACACAATAAACTTCTGATTATAAAAAATGTGGTCATTTTGGCAAGTGAAGTTGTGATTTAAATGGATAAAATCGTGGATGATTTCTATAGAAACACAGTCAACTTTTGATTATAAAAAATGTGGTCATTCCGACAAGTAAAGTTGTGATTTAAATGGATAAAATCGTGGGTGATTTCAGCATGGAACACAGTCCTTTTTTAATTTCCTAATCGTGGTATTTCACAGCAGGAAATTTGATGAATTGAAAAGAAAACACATGGGCATTAACAGGAATTAAATGGCAGCAAAATTTTAAAGCAAAACACAGTCTTCATCAAGGGAAAAATCGCCCCAAAGGTAAAATGAAACGCACACAAGAATAATTCCTCTTTTCCATCGCCAAAATACAAAATAAAAATGCAGACCATAAATCATTTTTTTTTTCATTGCCAGAATACCCAATGTAAAAGCAGAGATGAAGCCATTTTGTTTTTCATTGCCAAAATACCCAATGTAAAATGTAGATATGAATTCATTTCGTTTCTCATTGCCAGAATACCGAAAATAAAAATGCAGACCATAAATCATTTCGTTTTTCATTGCCAGAATACCCAATGTAAAATGAAGAGATGAATTCATTTCGTTTTTCATTGCCAGAATACCCAATGTAAAATGCAGAGATGAATTCATTTCGTTTTTCATTGCCAGAATACCCAAAATAAAAATGCAAACCAGAAATCATTTCATTTTTCATTGCTAGAACACCCAATGTAAAATGCAGAGATGAATTCATTTCATTTTTTATTGCCAGAATACCCAAATACAGTGCATACAACAGTAAGAGAATGCAAGGATGCAGTGGGAAGGGTCATGGAATGATTGCAGGGGTTCTATCAGTCAAGGCATAGAGAAAACCAACCAGGACATAAGATAATCCACATGCAGAGGTTGTTGCCATATGGCGGAATCAACAATCAGCTAGGGACAAACATCAAGGGTAGACGGCTAACAGGTTCATCCTTTGCTCATCATTCTCACACAAAAAACCAGGGCATTGAGATCCATAGGTCTTTTAATGCTAAGGCGACGACCGTAGATTAGGCTCCTAGCTGACTACTCAGGAAATGACTGGTGAGCTAGGGATGAAGGCCAAACAACCACGAAGGTCATAATCAACAAATCAAGGTGGTCAAGACGTGTGGGGAAATGAAGCCATGGGCGCCAATCTATCATCGAGCTAGGCTAAGAAAATTTCAGAAAACCATCTAGACAATCAGTTCACTCACCCAAGTAAAAATGCAGATTCAAGCATAAGTTCTAAAACAATTTACCATACAAAACAAAGAAAGCGTACCGTTGCATGTTCAGAGTGGACGTTCTATGTGCTCCTTGCAACTCCCGCATGGCGACCAACGAGACTACACCGGTACCTCCCAGCCAATGCTAGGGGTACTCTTCTTCCCCCTTAGCCCCCCGAGCCGCAAAGGGGCCACACACTCACTATCCAGAGATTTCGACTAGCTCCCAGCTCGCCTCGCAAGGCTGAGCTACCACTCCTCACTGAGATGGGTATCCCAACTCTCACAAGTTAAGTCAATCAAGTAGATATTTCTGCATTGTAACGTTATGCAAACAGAAGAGATCCAACCTCCATCTCCTCCCTTCATTATATAGAGTTTCATGGTTCCTTACTTTTCAAAAATCTTGTTTAGTTAAGTTTTTAAAATTTAATTCCTAAAAATTCCTCCCCGTACAAGTGTCACCCATCCCCTTCATTCCTCCATAAATTAATTTCTTTAATTAATTAATTATCTTTATTTCCCTCACCCACCTAGAGTT
>ML792283.1:552170-569075 GCA_009831015.1 Picea engelmannii | reverse complement strand
AGATCTATCACTGAATGATAAGTTCATGTAACATCAAACACAAACTAGAAAGAAACAGGCCAAGCATGTCATATTAATGAGAATAACGACAACAGTACTTACAATCGTAGATGCGAATGCGACAGCTTCGTCAGGTCCTCTTCATCTAACCCTTGCCTAAACGATCCACAACCTGGATAACAACAGCTTCAATGATTGCTCTCCTTCGGATGACTGCAAATTTCCTCCAAGATCATAAGTTTCACATATTCAGTTCCTCCTCCTCACTTATGAGACCATAAGTTTGGTATTATTCTTTTTCCTTCCCTTTTTACCATTAGAAATCTTGCTTATATAGGTTGGGAGGAGCCTAACCATTTGAGTTATGTTTAGAACCAGTTGATAACCTCCTCCTTGGATTAGATATCTTTTGACAAAACCAAGAATTCGAGCTCAACCGCCTCCTAAACTCGAATGATTCTCCCCTTATTCTTCTCACCGGGCTAACAGTTTACCCAGAATGGAGAGCGCTCCCTTATAAGGGGCATCAGAGCGTTAGAACGCTCCTGAACAAGTCAAGGGAAGCGCCAGCGCTTCAAATCTGAGCAGTGCTTCTACAAAGGGGTGGAGAAGCGTTATAACGCTTCTGAGCCATGGTAGAAGGGCGCCGGTGCTCCTCAGGCAGTTTTAGGGGAGCGTTCCCCTTCCAAACTCTTGATTTAGAAGCCCTCTTAGGTGTTAAGAGATGTTTGACTCCAGTGAACCAGTTTCTTCCTTCAAATCAAGTATATAAGATGCTTCAAGTGCCTCTTTAGTGTCGTCGTTGCGATAACATGATTCAACAACATTCACGACACTCTATATTCAACTTGCGACACTTGCGACAAGTTGTAAGGGAGCTGCGACACTTGCGACAAGTGAGAGGCAATATGCGACACTTACCCAGTTGAGTGATTTTGATGTGTAACAGTCCTCTAACCATGATTACCTGCATGAATACAGGTCAACTTAATTAGCAGCATTATAATCTAATCATGTCAACGAAAGCCGTAGTGATCCCAAGTCACGGGTTGAACTTGCTCTGATACCATATGTAACGAACCTCCCATTTCGTTATGAAAACAAGCCTCACATAACAAGTGCAAATTTTTTTTTTTTTTGTGTGTGTGTATGTAGGAAGGTAATAATGACATTATACTCAACATTGCAACACGACGACGAACAAAATGCATGCAACTCACACCACAACAAACATAATGACCTAACATAAAAGCACATCAAGCACCTAGAGGCAATGTACGACATTCAACCAATGAAGAATAAGAATGACTACTCGCCTGTCCTACCCTGCAATGGTTAGGACCTCCAGGACACATAAGCAACACTCAATCCTAGGTTCCCATCAATTTTGACCATTTAAGGTCTCAAGGCTGGTGACTATTCGGAGGAACAAAGAGGTGTCTACAACCCACCTGACATAAGCAGACCTAGCCTACTAATCTATCGACAATCATCCTAACAACCACATGCACCCAAAGTTAATTACACAAGTAACTAGAACCCTTACAGTGAGCAACCAAGCACATTAAATGTTTACAAAACCAACTACAAACATTAATTAAAATGAACAACAACACCCTCAACGGGAAGTGCAAGCTAAAAACGACTTCGTCAAAAACCCAACCATTAATCAAGGCTAAAAGGTCAATATCTATGATTTAAATTGGCGTTAATTACAGATCAATTAACCAGTCTAAATTCCATTAGTCAACGAGTTACCAACTGAAATTAACATGAATTATGAATCAATTTAGCGTGTCTGAGTTACCAATTAGGCGATATCTATAAATCCAACTAACATCAATTACATATCTAAATTAGCAAGTCTAAAATTTGTAATCTAGTCTTTACTCACCATACAAATTTTAATATTTATTACAACCTAAATGAACAATTCTATATTAATCTGAATCCCCATCCAACTAGCCATAAAATTGAATAACAACATTAACATTCTTAAAGTGGAATGCTACCATTAGCACTTATAAGAAATTAAAACTCAACATGTAGTCTAGCTATATTGATCGAACTAACAATGCTAGCGGTCTACTATCATTGAGAATGGAACTGTTAACTATTAATAGTGTTGTAGCAATTTAACAAGGTGATTATCATAGTGGTTACATGACAATTAATATAGCATTAACAAGATAGTTTACATGACTGTTTTCATAATAAGTAATATAGCAATAACAAAGCATTTAACATTCTAGTTAACATACAATTAACATAACATTAACAAGGCAATTAGTATGACTATTAACATAACCATTCATAGCACAATAACCAGGTGATTTATATCACTGTTAACTACTTAACTCATTGTGGCATTTAATCAATAGAAGGAATCTACTAACCAATAACATTGTTGTAGAAATTGTTCTAGTAATTAATAAGGAAACAAAATAGCATTTATTATTGCAGTTAACATGATAATCAACATGGCCAATAACATTGTTGTGGTAATTAAAGCTTGGTAGAGAGAACGTTGGGTATGCATTCAATGTGAAGGAGGATAAAAGGGACAAACAAAACTGTAGAAGGACCAACTCATGGTCATTCAACAACAACTCAAGCAATGATTAAGGCAAGTCGTGGTCAATTAAGATGACAACATAGTAAATTTCTAATTATCAAAAACGTGGTCACTCCAACAAGTAAATTTGTGATTTAAATGGATAAAATCGTGGGTTATTTCTACAACAACCTAGTCAACTTCTGATTATAAAAAACATGGTCATTCCGACAAGTAAAGTTGTGATTTAGATGGATAAAATCATTGATGATTTCTACAGCAACATAGTCAACTTCTGATTATCAAAAATGTGGTCATTCCGGCAAGTAAAGTTGTGATTTAAATGGATAAAATCGTGGGTGATTCAGCATGCAACACAGTCCGTTTTTAATTTCCAAATCGTAGTCTTTCATAGAAGGAAATTTGATGAATTGAAAAGCAAAAATGTGGGCATTAACAGGAATCAAATGGCAGAAAATTTTTAAAGCAAAACACAGTCTTCATCAAGGGCAAAATCACCCCAAAGGTAAAACGAAATGAAGACAAGAATAATTCCTCTTTTCCATTGCCAGAATACAAAATAAAAATGCAGACCATAAATCATTTCATTTTTCATTGCCAGAATACCCAATGTAAAATGCAGAGATGAATTCATTTCGTTTTTCATTGCCAGAATACCCAATGTAAAATGCAAAGATGAATTCATTTTGTTTCTCATTCCCAGAATACCCAAAATAAAAATGCAGACCAGAAATCATTTTGTTTTTCATTGCCAGAATACCCAATGTAAAATGCAGAGATGGATTCATTTTGTTTTTCATTGCCATAATACCCAATGTAAAATGCAGAGATGAATTCATTTCGTTTCTCATTGCCAGAATACCCAAAATAAAAATCCAGACTAGAAATCATTTCATATTTCATTGCCAGAATACCCAATGTAAAATGAAGAGATGAATTCATTTCATTTTTCATTGCCAGAATACCCCAATACAGTGCAGACAACAGTAAGAGAATGCTAGGATCCAATGGGAAGGGTCATGGAATGATTGCAGGGGTTCCATCAGTCAAGGCATAGAGAAAACCAACCAGGACACAAGATAATCCACATGCAGAGGTCGTTGCTAGATGACGGAATCAACAATCAGTCAGGGACAAACATCAAGGGTAGACGACTAACAAGTTCATTCTTCGCTCATCATCCTCACTCAGAAAAGCAGGGCGTTAAGATCCATAGGTCTTTTAACGCTAAGGCGAAAATCATAGATCAGGCTCCTGGCTGATTGCTCAGGCGAGGACTACTGAGCTAGGGACAAAGGATAAACAACCACGAAGGTCATAATCAACACAGCAAGGTGGTCAAGACGTGTGGGGAAATGAATCCATGGGAGTCGATCTATCATCGAGCTAGGCTAAGAAAAATTCAGAAAACCATCTAGACAATTAGTTCACTCACCCAAGTAAAAATGCAGATTCAAGAATATGTTCTAAAACAATTTACCATACAAAACGAAGAAAGCGTATTGTTTCCTGTTTGGAGTGGTCGTCTCGCATGCTCTTTGCAACTCCCGCATGTTGATTGGTGAGACTACACCAGTACTACCCAGCCAATCCTAGAGCTATTCTTCTTCCCCCTTAGCCCCTCGATCCACAAAGGGTCCACACACTCACTATCCAGAGATTTCGACTAGCTCCCAGCTCACCTCGCAAGGCCAAGCTACCACCTCTCACCGAGTTGGGTATCCCAACTCCCACAAGTTAAGTCAGTCAAGTAGATATTTCTATGGCGTAACGTTACACAACTGAAGAGATCCGACCTCCATCTCCTCCCTTCATTATATAGAGTTTAATGGTTCCTTACTGTCCAAAAATCTTGTGTAGTTAAGTTTTTAAAATTTAATTCCTAAAAATTCCTCCCTGTAGAAGTGTCACCCATCCCCTTCATTCCTCCATAAATTAATTTCTTCAATTAATTAATTATCTTTATTTTCCTCACCCACCTAGAGTTACTCCTAGAATCACTCCTAGGTGTCCCCAAATTCTCTTACAGGTTTTAGTGACTTTCCTCACCATTAAATTACTAGTTCAGTTTAAATTATAAATCTATTAAATGGTAGATACTTTACTAAGTTTGACTTTCCGCTTTTTCCCTTATGTTCTCTTTTTCCCTTTTTATGTTTACCTCTTTTCCTAGTTTCCTAATATTTTAGATTTTCCCTCTTTCCCCTTTTTAATTAGAACTCAAAAAGACAAGTGTGGAAATTAACCATTTTTCCCTTTTCTCATTTAATTAGTATATTTTAAATTATCAAAAAGATAAAATAATTAATTTTTTTTTTTAATTTTATTCCAACAATCTTTTTTTTCTTGAATAAATTAAATTTCTTACTCCCTCTTTATTTATTTTGTTTTTAAATTNTATATATATATATATATATATCCAAATTCTTTTAATAAAAAAGATACAATTTTACCACTACCATGATTTAGACCTAGACCTTAATTTTTGTGATGGGCGACATTTTATTAGGGATTTTTTTTTTTTAAATTCTTATCACATTGTTCATCCTAAGGTCATCTAGGTTCATTCATTTATCAAAACAACACGATGTTCCCTTCAGGACGCACTAGGTGCTCCAAGGGTGCCACTCGCCTCATTTGTTTCCTTGCGCGATGTGCCCTTAAGGACGCCCTACGTGCTCCAAGGCTTCCACTCACCTCTTTCCATTTTTCTTGCGCGACATGCCCTTCGGGATGCACCACGTGCTCCAAGGGTGTCACTCACCTCTTGACTAACTTGGTAGACATCTAAAACCCCTGGAGTCAATAATCAGCCAGGTGAACTTGTGGGAGACTAAGGGCCTCTAAGGAATAAGGCCCCACCTTATTGCGTGCCCCTTAGAATCATCATGAGAGACTATCATAGTCTGCCCTGATGGCATTGTGGGTCCTCTCGAACTAGGTAAACATTAACCTATAGTTTGAGCCACATCAGGAGTGCTAGTAGGTTGTGGTAGGGTTGTTGTCCACACCTCTCCCTCAACATCTATGGTAGTTGTGCGTGAACCCTTTACTCCATATGTGAGTTTGTTCAGAAAGCTATCATCAACCTGCATCATCGACAAATCATGTTAGAACATATCCATATCATATCATCTAATCATATGCACTAATATCATAGTAAAAAAATCAAACCCCAATGGTACACTCCCTGACTCAATCCAGAGTCCAAGGGGTTCGATCGATGCCTCTGCATCCTCGAGGTCCAAATCCTACACACTCAGTAAAATTGAGTTAATAGCACTTGTCTATGTCGAGGTGGTAAAACAACATGTCATCATCCCATAACGCCTCATAATCAAAATCAAAAGTTTTAATAGCTTAATAATCTGGATCACTTGCGAGAAAGTGTCCTCAAAGAATAAGTTCGCTTAGTGTGTCAGAGTGGGATGTTACATCACTTATGAAAAATCTAGCTTTGTTAGGTGCCTAATACGTCGTACACATAGGAATAAAGTGGGCACTCTTCATCATAGTTTCTACTACTACAAAAATTAGGTCATGTATCCTTGCCTTCAGTGGCAATCCAAAAACAAAATCCATCAAAATAACCTCCCATTTCAATTCCAAAATAGCGTGTAGCTGTAGTAATCCTGCCGGGTGTCTATGTTCATCCTTTACCTACTGACATTCTAGACATCTGGCCACAAAGTTGACTATGTCTGCCTTCATCCATTCCAAAAGAATAAGGATTTAAGGTCCACCCTCATCTTTGTGACTCCCGGGTGAGCCATGTAGATGGCTCTATGATCCTCTCTTAGCATCAACATCTTCAACTCATCCTTCGGTGGCAGGTAAATCCAATTTTTAAACCTCAATAAACCATCGATATCAAATGAAAATCCTTCAAATCTAGGTACCATCATTGTGTTTTGTCCGATAAAACCCTCGAACTCTTTGTACAAGTCATCGTCATGATGTAAAGTTAGAATATTTTCACATAGATTCATCTGAAGAGGCAGCACCGAAAGTATGTGTGGTCTCCAACTCAATGCATCTGCCACTCAGTTCACTATTCCTTTTATATTAGTAATCTCAAAGTCGTACTCGCTAAGCAATTCTGACCAACGTCGTTGTCGCGCGTTCAAGTCGCTTTGTGTAAATATGTGTTGTAGTCCACAGTGGTCAGTCTTTAATTTGAATTTTCATCCAATAAGGTAGTGTCTCCAAAACCTCAAGGCATATACGATGGCTAACAACTCCAAATCATGCGTCGCATAGTTCTCCTCATGCCTTCTCAGTTTCCTCAAGATGTAAACAATCACTCATTCATATTGCATCAAGAATCTACCTAAGACTTCCTTGGATGCATCAGTGCATACCAAGAAGTCTGCATCCATGTCAAGGACCTTTAGTATTGGTGCTAATGTCAACAAATCATTGAGCCTCTGAAATGCTTCCACCCATTTCTCGGTCCAAACAAACTTCTTGTTTTTCTTCTGCAATTCCATGATCGGATTTGCTATCTTCAAAAATCCCTCGACGAATCATCGATAGTATCCTACTAAACCCATGAAGCTACGAAATTCCGAGACATTTGTCAGCACAATCCATTCCATAATAGCCTCGACCTTTGATGGATCCATGATGATGCCTTCGCCGGAGATGACATGCCCTAAGTAGTGAATCTTCGATTGATAAAATGAGCATTTGGACAACTTCTCATACAATTTGTGCTCTCGCATACACTATAGTACCAAGTGCAAGTGCTCGTCATGCTCCTCCGTCGTCCGAGAGTAAATCAAAATATCGTCAATGAATACTTCGATGAACTTGTCCAAGTACTCGCGGAACACCCTGTTCATCAAACTCATAAATATCGCCGCGGCGTTTGTTAGTCCAAATGGTAAAATAGTAAACTCATAATGTCCAAACTTCATCTTAAAGGTGGTCTTAGGGATGTCATATTCTTTAATCCATAACTGGTGGTACCCTAATCATAAATCGATCTTTGAGAACGCCATCGCACCCTTCATCTAAATGAACATATCATCAATCCTCAACAACATATATTTATTCTTGATTGTGGCCTTGTTCAATTGATGGTAGTCAATAAAGAGCCTCCACGACCCATCCTTCTTTCATATGAAAATAACAGGTGCACCCCATAGTGACACACTTGGACGTATCAGTCCCATGTCCAACAATTCCTTTAGTTGCACTCTCAACTCTTGTAACTCTGGGGTTGACATCTAATAAGGCATTCTCACTATTGGTGTAGTCCCCGTTTTTAAGTCTATGGTAAAATCCAATTCCCTCTCTGGCGACATCCCAGGTAACTCCTCCAGAAATACGTCCGCAAACTCTCTCACCACTGGAAGGTGTTCTAGACCTTCCGCTACTCCCTTCTCGTTCAACACAAGAATTGCATAAAGATTTCACCCCTTGCACATGCTCTTCCAAAGCTGCAAGGAAGAGATGAACCTCAGGGAAACTCCCTGGTTCAGCCTACAATCACACGTCTATGTCCCTCATCATTGACCAATCTCAACCATTTCATCTTGTAGTTGAGTATTGCCTCATGCGATTCCAACCAGTCCATACTGATCATGACGTCATAAGATCCTAATATCATGACGTACAGGTTGGCCCCGGTGACAAAATATCCTAGGTTAAGGATACAACCCGTAATCTTTCCTCCAACCTTTTGTTTGGCTCCCGAGGCCATATCTATGAAGCTAAACTCATCCTATTCGACTGCCTTTAACTTAATCCTTTTTAGTGCTGCACTAGAAATGAAACTCTCGGTAGCACTGAGATCTATCAAAATACTAAGGTTCTCGTCAACGATCGTACCTATCGTCTCAAGCACAGTCGACTGATGCTATGCCTGGTGGTTATTCACCGCTGCATGAATCTGATGGGCCTTGCCCATATCTCCCATGGTAGTGGGTCCAGCTGATCCAGATGCTCTAGTCCTCTCCACAGGGTAGTTGCGCTAGTAGTGTGGCTCCCCACACGTCCAATACCCCTTATTTAGCCCAGTAGTCCTAGTACCCAAAGTAGAATATGACAGCCCACCAGCCTTGAATCCTGGTCTGTTCTATTGAACAAGCCTAAACTGCTACTGCTACGGTCGATGCTGATGCTGATGTTGTGGTCTTTCATAAGGTTTCCATTGCTGGGGTGTCAGTTGTCGAGGTGTAGTGAAAGTGGATCCCCTCTGGAAGCCACGATACCCTGGCGTATGTCTGGATGGTGTCTGATGTTGTTGTGCACCAGATGACACCTTCCCTGCTAGTCTTGCTAGAGTCCTGGTCTGACCTCCACTAATAAGCTCCTCCTCTACTATGAGATCCTTCTGGACGGTATCATGCAAGGTTTGAGGTATCAAAATCCTAACCTTGGCATGTATGTTCCCGTTAAGGATGAACATGAACATGTTGACCTTAAGTTTCTTAGTGTTAAGATGTGGAGCATACTCGAGTAGCTCCATAAAATAGGCCTCGTACTCCGGCACCGTACGACCACCCTATCATAAGGCATTGAACTCATTTAGTTGATGCTCAATGAATTCCTCTGATAGGTATCTCTCTCGGAATCATTCCTTGAACAGTTCCCATGACACGTCTTCAAAGCCCATGTTCATCTATGGTAGGAGCGTCTTCCACCATAGAAGAGAACTTCCTTTTAGTTAGAAGACCGCCATGCGAACCTTCATGTTGGAGGTATAATCGCAAAGTACAAAGCACATTGCCATATTCTCTAACAATGCCTCACTGACTGCGCCGTTCGGGGCACCAAAGAACTCAGAAAAATTGACCTTCTCGAGCTCCCAGTGAATGCTACCAGTACTAATCGGAGCGCGTGGTGGACCCTTAGGGGGGTTTGACGCTATGGCCTCATCTCTGTCCAAACGAGAGATCAGTGCCTCAGACATGCACTGAAAATATCTCATCATTCTGACCACATCACCAACTGCTATCTGCTCCTGCCCGACAACCTGCTCGTGTCCCCGGGGTTAGATCCCTCAGTCATAGATGCTACTAGAGGCGTCACTCCTTCTCCCCTAGCACCCCATTGTCTGCCTCCGTGGCATCCTCTAACCATGATTACATGCACACATACAAGTCAACTCAATTAAAAAAATTATAATCAAATCATATCAACGAAAGTTGTAGCGATCCCTAGTCACGGGTTGAACCTGCTCTGATACCATATGTGACGACCCCATCATTACAAAAACAAGAAAAAGCAGTTTTTTTTTGTTTTCAAGAGTTAAGAGGCAAGAAGGAAACGAGGACAATAGTTTAATCAAACCACTGATGATGAATGCTAGCATGCAGTCTAGGCAACAAGTTACTATGACACCACACACCGGCTCAAGACAACTGGAAAACATGCGCAAAATAATAAGGAGGATGACTACCCTTCCAATGCAAACACGACCATGCCTACAAGCTAAGGGACAACACCCCCATCCCAACATCATGACCTAGATGAACAAATACTAGAACCTCAAGGCGCACGGACCTAATGCCTAAAGGTGTTCGGCCCTTGTGCCAAGAGCAGCTTGCATGCTCATCAGCACTCACACAAAATAACCTACTCCAGCCAAGATCTCATTCACCGCTATCCCCCAGGGCGTGCCATGATCCCCTCATTAGGAATCATGTTATTCCCCAGGTGATAGATGCATCAATAACCTTGGCGCAAAACAAAAGGGACCAAGACTCAAGAAAACTCTGATGAGCTAGGAACCGAATACTGACTGGGAGACTATACCTACCCCACACAAAGGTTGACGAGACATAAGAGGATGAAGACACGGGGTGATGCCATCCTAGAGGACATTATCCCCACCCCCACCAATCACATAGTCTATTCATTCTATGATTACATTCAATTTTAACAAGGGTTCCATTCTAACAGAGCACGTCAAATTACAATTAGACAATAATGCGTCTGCTAAATAAACTTTAATACAATTAATTTTGCAAATCTAAGTGGTCAATACTAAAACCATAATTATAAATTCCCTCTATCCTTAATTAAAATTCAATCCAACGAGTCTAAAATTTGCAATCCATTCCTTACTTACCAATCAAATTTTAATCTTTAACACAACCTAATCGGTCAAGTCTATGTTAATCCAAATTCTCCACCCAACTAAACATTAACTTAAATAACAACATTTACAATCTTAAAGTAGAATTCTATCATTATAACACTTATGAACAATTAAATCTCAGCATGTAGTCTAGTTATATTGACCGAAGTAACAATACTATCTGTCTAATAATATTAGACAGAAACTACTAACTATTAGCAGGGCTGGAGCAATTTATCGAGGAAATTAACATAGCGGTTACTTAACAATTAATATAGAAATAACAAGACAATTACATGACCATTAAAAGGACAATTAAAATCACACTAACAAGGTATTTTACATGACTGTTGTCATAACAAGTAATACAACAATAACAAGGCATTTAAGGTGTTAGTTAACATTTAAATCGCTATGTCATTTAATCCAAAGAATGAATTTGCTGGCCATTTTCATTGTTGTAGAAATTGTTCTGGCAATTAATATGACCATTACATAACAATGAATCTAGCAATAACAAGGCATTAAACTTATTGTTATCCATTTTATTTGCTGGCAATAATAAAGGTATTTAATGTGACCATTACATAACAATGAATCTAGAAATAGTAAGGCATTTAACTAACTATTATCCATTTAATTTGTTGTGGAAAAATTAGCAAAAACACAGTGCCCTCATGGTGGCCAATCATGCCCAGTCGACAACAAATCAATAATTAAATGAAAACGTATCCAATCAACATCAACACAGTCCATCACTCAAGGGAAAACACAGTCACAATTTGAAGGCGAAATCGTGGTCACTATTGCAAGTCAGTTATGAATTGAATAGAAAAAAAAAGGGTGGGCTAATTCAACATGCACACAGTCAATTTTTATTTACCAAAACTGTGGTCATTCCGGCACGTGAATTTAAGATTTAAAAGGCTAAATTCGTGGGTGATTTCTACAGCAATTCAGTCCATTGTTGGAAAGAAAAAATGTGGGCATTTAAAACGACAATCTTAGTCTCATTTGAAAGAAAAAAATGTGGGCATTTAAAACAACAAACTTAGTCTCATTTGAAAGCAAAAAATTGGGCATTTAGAACAACAAACTCAGTCTCATTTGAAAGCAAAAACATGGGCATTTAAAACAGTAAAATCATTCTCATATGAAATAAAAAAACCTGGGCAATTAAGACAACAATCTCGGTCTCATTTGAAGGAAAAATGTGGGCATTTATGTAACGAACTGCGTTGTTACGACAACCATTCTAGTAACAGGTGCGAATTTTTTTTTTTAAAGGTGTGTGTGCGTGTGTAGAAGTATCAACATACTGAACTGTATGACGCCACTCGACAACAACAAGACTCAACCACGAAGTTCAGCACAGGAAGACTGAAGGCCTCAACGACAAACTACAACAAATACAACCATAAGCAGAGGTGCACAATGCATACATTTAGCGACAAAAGTAAAACTGACCACCCTCCCATCCTACCCTGCAAGGTTAGGACCTCCAAGACACATAATCAATGCTCAAGCCCAGGTTCCCATCGATTTTAACCATTTAAGGTCTCAGGGTTGGCGACTGTTCTGAGGAACATGGAGGTGTTTACATCCCACCCGACACAACAGACCAAGCAACCAGCTGAAGACAATCAAGTACAACATAAATAAGAAGAACAAATACCTCCCTTACGGAAGGCGCGTGACAAGAGGACTCTGACAACAGAACCCAATTTCCACATTATTTAAATGGAAATCCACCCTAAAATACTAACTGGGGTAATTTAAGGTATGTAATTCCAGGTTATCGCACCACACATGTTATTAATCAATAATTAATAATTACAATATCGCTGTCATGAAACATTAACTGTCTTATCATTGTGTCACAATCCGGACCATGAATTTACAATTATCATACCACTTATATGCTACATTATTTGCTACAATCGCTAATTTAATAATGACCTTACAAGATTAAATCATTCACTAAGGTCCAATAGTAATGCACTAAGGATGAAATCATACTTATAGGTACTATCAATTGGAAAACCACATCATACACCATAAATTAAATGACAATCTAAATAATAATATTTAATGACAAAGTAAAAGGCATTATTGGATATGACAACTATCCATAGTTAAATTAACAACAATAAAATATAGCAATTAGTTAAAGATGTCACTATCTGGAATAGCATCATGATTTAGGAATCATCAACTGAAATACAATAYACTCCACAATTTAAWAAGGGCATTCTTATAATATAAGAAAATTAAAATGACAATGGCAAACTTTCCACATTTCAATTGACAATAAATTAAGAGAACCATCAATTTAAGATGTCCATATAAGGATTTACCTCCTAACTAGGTGTCATCAAGTAAATAACTACATACCTCATAATTAAAAATGGAAKTCTATAAAATAATAAATTATAAAATGACCAAAAAAGTATTATTGCCACGACARTCATCAATAAAACAACTTGSCTTATAACTTAAAAGATTAGAGAGACTAAAGGAGCGTAAATTTCCCTGACTAAGTGAAGATAAAAATGTTGACATCATACATGCCAGATTAGGTAACGTGTAGGTGTATGAAATTGGGGATCATTCTAAAAGGGCGTTATGATGACCTTGAGGTTCGTAATTCACAAGATGGAATAATTACTGGGAATTGAATTTGTAAATTCTAAATACAATCTCAGACCCTTGATTTTAACAACCTGGAAATGCCAATAATGAGACAGACAGTATTGAAAATTGCCAGATATCTATAAAACAATTATACCAGAATAAGATATTCAAAATTTAAATTCGACGTATAGGAACAACTTCCCATTTACATGACTGGGTGATATTACGACAATTTTTAATTCGTTTCAAATGAATTTGGTAAGGTCTGGAAGTTCAGTTTTTTTTAGTTCGTATCAATTGAATTTGGTAAGGTCTGGACGTTGATAGCCCTGTCCAGTGACAACACACATACCCTAAATGTTAATTCTACAATGAAGTCAAACTCGTTTTTGCATTGGTTGTTGAACAATTTAATAGTTATCCATTAGTAACCGCTGTAAGCGCAGCCCCATTTAGAAAACGCACTGTATACCAATTCAAGCAACTATAATGTATTAAATGCACACTGGTAAGTTAAAACGCACTGTGGTAAGTAAAATGCACATTCCCAGGCAAATAAAGCGCACGGTGGTAGGTTAAAAATGCACACTCCCAGGGCAATAAACACGCACTGTGGTAAGCTTGAAACGCACACTCCAAGGCAACAACCACGCACTGTTATGAATAAAAAAAAGAAGGGACGCACACTGTAATATATTAATTCCCCCCCTCTGACCGAGAATGCGGAGAAGGTAAAACACGAACCATTTATCATAGTCCCCACATTCAGAGGATGCCATTAATACGTAGCTCACCTCAAAGCTCATTAACACGCGTTGCCAGGGTTAGGCGAACTGCCAGAAGGCACCACGAATTTGCCAGGAAGAAGAAAAATGAAGGTAGAGAGACTCAGAACTTGCGTTCAGACCGCCATGGGATTTGCAATGACAATTAACACGCAGACCTTCAGTAATCAATGGAATCTAAAGGAATAGAATGGCGAAGAGGGTCAGACTTGCGATCCGAAGGCAAATCGATTGGCAACGACCATTAGCACGCAGTCCACATCGAAATAAAATGACATGTAAAGGTTTCAGGTTTCAAACAGAAAGCAATTTAATTTGTGCCACCATAAACACAACACCATAACCACAGACCCCATACAGTGGCAAACGCCCAATGCAAGTAGCGCAACGCTCAATAAAATACACGGTATAAAATAAATTCTCGGCATCAGTGCAAAAACGAACATAACAGTTGCAAAGCAAAAGAAAAGGTTGCAAGACGAATTATAATGATTGTCGAACGGGAGGTGTAACGCAGCCCCAAGACGCATGGGCAAACAAGACAAAACTGGAGGAGAAACGCAGGTCATTTACATTCAAATCCCAGGTCAAACGCCCAAGATGGCAGTGGCAACACGCCCAACAACAATTTGCAGAAACACATAAGATAATAGAGGCTGAACACCTAGAATCAATTGCAAACGCAGAAGGACAGTAACAAAAATGCCTACTGTAAGATCAACGACCCAAGAAAGAAATTCTCACAGTGTATAACAAATTTTCAATATCAGAAATTTTCAGAACATCATGATAAACCATTCTTCTACCATTCAAATGAAAAGTGTACCTGTGCCTGTTCGCCCCTCCCTTCGAACTGACGTCCCGTGCTTCGTTCCGCGTCCCGCTCTCCGTACTCCTCTACCACTCGCCGACCACATAAAGCTCACCGGTACCTCCCAGCCAAACACTAGGGGTACTCTGCTTCCCCCTTAGCCCCCCGAGCCGCAAAAAGGGACACACAAGAACCAGAGATAACACTAGCTTCTCAGCTCGCCTCCACGGCTGAGATACCACTCCAACACAGCTGAGATAGAACCAACTCCTCAGAAGAAATATGTCAAACCACAATTCAGCAGCGTAACATTACGCTAACCGTTCATCCCCCTCTTCTTTCCTTTCCCTTTATTTTATAGAAAAAATGAGACCCACCTACTTTCCTAATCATTAATTAATTAATTTTTTATGACAACCCTCTAAACAATCTCCGCCGTCCAAGTGTCACTCATCCCTAGGGTTCTCCAATAATTAATTTCTTTTTAATAATTAAAAGACTAAATTCCCTCACTCCCCCAAAATCGCTCCTTAAATTTCTCCTAGGGTTCCTAGATCCCCTCTCATGCTTTTAATCACTTTCCTAAAATGAAGTTTCTGAAGTTTAGTAATTCCTTTAATGCTGATTCCTTTTTGCTTTTTACCCTATGTCTCCTACTTTCCAATTTTTAAGTTTCCTTATTTTTTATTTTTATTTTTTCTTTTATTTCTCTCTTTCCATTATTTATCATTATTATTTTTTTTTGTTAAAACCCCCAAATGATAAATGTGCTTAGTATTCTTTTCAATATATAAACAAATATTTTTATTATTATTATTATTATTTTTTTGAAATCCTAATTTTTATACTCCCCTCTTTAATAATTTTAATTCCCCTTTATAATTTAAACGCCATGGGTTTCACTTAAATTAACCCCTTCATTACTTTACCCCCTTTACTTTTAAGAAGACTTTAATTAACACCTAGGAGGGATTTAGTTTACGCCCTATGTTTATTTTTGTAGGATATTTTCTTAGGGCTCATCAAAATTTGTCTTAGAGAAGTTTTAATTTAGGTTTGATTTGAACAGGGCGACAATTTAATTAGGGGAGTCATTTTTAAGAATTTTATCAGGCATTAAGATCTAGGGTCATCTAGGTTGTCTCATCATCATCATCAATGGGATGTGCCCTTCAGGATGCACTACGTGCTCCAAGGGTGCCACTCGCCTTGCTTGCTTCGGTTGCACGACGTGCCCTTCAGGATGCACCATGTGCTCCAAGGGTGCCACTCACTGATTTTCATTTCCTTGCGTGACGTGCACTTCAGGATGCACCACGTGCTCCAAGGTTGCCACTCACTAGCTTGATGGATTGGTAGACTCTATAACCCCTGGAGTCAACACTCTGCCAGGTGAACTTGTGGGAGACTAAGGGATCTAAGGAATAAGGCCCCCGCCTTATTGCGCGCCCCTTAGAATCATCGTGAGCAACTATCGCAGTATGCCCTCATGGCATCGTGGATCCTCTCGAACTAGGTAATCGTTAACCTACAGTTCGAGCCATGGCAGGAGTGCTAGTAGGCTGTGGCAGGGCTGCTCTCCACACCTCTCCCTCAATCTCTCTGGAACTTGTGTGTGGCCCCTTTACTCCATATGTGAGTCTGGTCAGCAAGCTATCATCAACCTACATCATCAACCATCATGTCAGATCATGTCAACAACATATCATAAAATCAATAGCATATCATCAAAAACAAAACAATATCACCGTAGATGAGACAACTCAAATAGCCCACTCCCTGACTCAATCCGAAGTCCAAGGGAGTTCCATCGATGTCTCTGCATCCTCAAGGTCCGAAACCCTACACACTCAATGAAACTGAATCAACAACACCTGTCTACATCAAAGTAGTAAAAACATCCTGTCATATAACTTAACGCATCATAACGAAGGAAAAAGTTTTATCATCATAAAAATCCAGATCACTTGCAAGCAAGTGTCCTCAAAGAATAAGTTTGGTAAGTGCGCCA
>ML792283.1:483344-494199 GCA_009831015.1 Picea engelmannii | reverse complement strand
TGCTCCAAGGGTGCCACTCGCTGGCTTGACGGATTGGTAGACTCTATAACCCCTGGAGTCAACACTCCGCCAGGTGAACTTGTGGGAGACTAAGGGCTCTAAGGAATAAGGCCCCCGCCTTATTGCGCGCCCCTTAGAATCATTGTGAGTGACTGTCACGGTCTACCCTCATGGCATCGTGGATCCTCTCGAACTAGGTAATCGTTAACCTATAGTTCGAGCCACAGTGGGAGTGCTAGTAGGATGTGGCAGTGTTGTTGTCCACACCTCTCCCTCAATCTCTCTGGAACTTGTGTGTGGCCCCTTTCCTCCATATGTGAGTCTGGTCGGCAAGCTATCGTCAGCCTGCATCATCAACCATCATGTCAGATCATGTCAACAACATATCATAAAATCAATAGCATATCATCAAAAACAAAACAATATCACCGTAGATGAGACAACTCAAATAGCCCACTCCCTGAATCAATCCAGAGTCCAAGGGAGTTCCACCGATGCCTCTGCATCCTCAAGGTCCGAAACCTTGCACACTCAATGAAACTGAATCAACAACACCTGTCTACATCAAAGTAGTAAAAACATCATGTCATATAACTTAACGCATCATAACGAAGGACATTTTTTTATCATCATAAAAATCCAGATCACTTGCAAGCAAGTGTCCTCAAAGAATAAGTTTGGTAAGTGCACCAGAGCGGGATGTTACAATTTAAAACAACAAACTCAGTCTCATTTGAAAGAAAAAACGTGGGCAATTTTAAACGACAATCTCTGTCTCATTTGAAAGAAAAATGTGGGCATTTAAAACGACAATCTTTGGAAACATTTAAAAGCAAAAATGTTTTTCCATTTCTAGGATACCAATACCAAATGAAAACGTGAATCAATTCATTTTTCCATTGCCTGAATACCAATACAAAATGCAGACATGAATCAATTTGTTTTTCCATTGCCAGAATACAAATACAAAATGCAGACATGAATCAATTTGTTTTTCCATTGCCAGAATAGCAATACAAAATGCAGACATGAATCAATTCATTTTTTCATTTCCATAATACAAATACAAAATCCAGACATGAATCAATTTGGTTTTCCATTTCCAGAATACCAATACAAAATGCAGACATGAATCAATTCATTTTTCCATTGCCAGAATACAAATAAAAAATGCAGACATGAATCAATTCATTTTTCCATTGCCAGAATACCAATACAAATTGTAGACAAATGTAAGAGAACTGAAATGATCCAATCATCCATGGACAACAACGGAGGTAGATGACTAATAGGTTCGTCCTTTTCTCATCATCCTTGCACAGAAAGGCAGGGCATTGAGATCCATAGGTTTATTAATGCCGAAGCGATGACTGTAGATCAGGCTCCTGGCCGACTGCCCAAGCGAGCACTAATGGGATAGGGATGATAGGAAAAACCACCACAATGGTCACAATCAAACACCATAAGGAGGTCAAGACATGTGTGGAAACGAAGGCCATGGGATTCAATCAATCATCGAGATAGGCTATGAAATAAATTTAGTCATCAATCTAGATAATCAGTTTACTTACTCCATTAAACATGCAGATCCAAGCATAAATCCTACAACAATCTACCATACAAAAAATAAGAGAGCGTACCATTTCCTGATTGCCCACTCTAAGTGACGTCCCAGACACTTCATGCAACTCCCGCTTGCTGACCGATGAGACTTCAATGGTACCTCCCAACCAATGCTAGGGGTACTCTTATTCCCCCTTAGCCTCCTGATATGTAAAGGGGCCACACACACTATCCATAGATTCAACTAGCTCCCAACTCGCCTCGCAAGGCCAAACTACCACTCCTCACCGAGCTGGGTATCCCAACTCCCACAAGCTAAGTTAGTCAAGGAGATATTTTTGTAGCATAACGTTACAAAAACAGAAGAGATCCTTCATCCTTCTCCTCCCTTCATTATATAGAGTTTCGAAGTCCCTTACTTTCCTAAAATCGCATTTAATTAAGTTTTTAAAAATTAAATCCTAAAAATTTATCCCCGTACAAGTGTCACCCATCCCCTTCATTCCTCCTCAAATTAATTTATTTGATTAATTAATTTCCCTTATTTCCCTCACCCACCTAGAGTCACTCCTAGAATTGCTCCTAGGTGTCCCCAAATCCCCATTATCAATTTGCTAGTTCAATTTTAAATTAGAAAGTTCTTAATGGTAGATACCTTACTAAGTTTGACTTTCTGCTTTTTCCCTTGGGTTTCCCTTTTCTTATTATGTTTCCCTCTTTTCCTAGTTTCCTAAATATTTTAGATTTCCCTCTTTCCCCTTTTCAATTAGGACTGAAATTGGCAGGTGTAGAAATTAACCCCCTTTTTCCTTTTTCCCTTTTTAGTTAATAATTTTAAATTATCATAAATAATAAAACAATTATTCCCCTTTTTTTTAAATTTTACTCGAACAAATTTTTATGAATCATTAAAATTGCTTACCCCCTTATTATTACAAGATTTAACGAAGAGTATAATTATTATTTATGTTTTTTTTTTGTTTTTTTTTTAAATAGATAGATAAAATTTTACCACCAGCATAATTTAGACTTAGACCTTAAATTTTCATACTGGGAGACATTTTATTAGGGAATTTGTTTTTAAAAATTCTTAACACGTTATTCGTCCTAAGGCCATCTAGGTTCATTCATTTATCATCAACAATGTGACGTGCCCTTCAGGATGCACTAGGTGCTCCAAGGGTGCCACTCTCCTTAATTTGTTTCGCTTGTGCGACGTGCCCTTCAGGACGCACTAGGTGCTCCAAGGGTGCCACTCACCTCTTTCCATTTTTCTTGCCCGAGGTGCCATTCAGGACACATAACGTTCTCTAAGGGTGCCACTGGCCTCTTGACTGACTTGGTAGACATCAAAAACCCCTAGAGTCAATACTCTGCTAGGTGAACTTGTGGGAGACTAAGGGCCTCTAAGGAATGAGGCCCCCGCCTTATTGCGCACCCCTTAGAATCATCGTGAGTGACTGTCACAGTTCGACCTCACAACATCATGGGAACTCTCGAACTAGGTGAATGTTAACCTATAGTTTGAGCCATGGCGGGAGTGATAGTAGGTTGTGGTAGGTCTGTTGTCCACACCTCTCCCTCAAAATATCTAGTAGTCATGCGTGACCCCTTTACTCCACATGTGAGTCTGGTCGGCAAGCTATTGTCAGCCTGCATCATCAATGAATCATGTCAGAATATATCCATATCATATCATATAATCAGATGCACTAATATCACAGTAAAACAATCAAACACCAATGGTACACTCCTCGACTCGATCCAGAGTCCAAGGGGTTCCACCGATGCCTTTGCATCCTCGAGGTCCAAAACACTGCACACTCAGTAAAACTGATTCAATAACACCTGTCTATGTCAATGCAGTAAAAGAACATGTCATCAACCCATAATGCCTCATAATAAAAATCAAATGTTTTAATAGCATAATTATTTGAATCACTTGCGAGCAAGTGTCCTCAAAGAATAAGTTCGTTTAGTGTGCTAGAGCGAGATCTTACACTTATGTATGAAGAATTCTGCTGAAGATTGTGATTGTGATAACTTTTCTTTAGCTTTAGAGGTCAGGATGTGTATACTCTTCATCAAAAGAATTGGAGAAAGGTGTGTGTGCTGAGGAAAAGGGCCACCGGAAGGGACCTTACAACATCAAGGAATAGGTTGTATTCTCTAATTTCATCAATATAATACATTAATACATTTCTTTCCTATAAAAGTGTCTCTATTTTTATTGCATAACTCTTTAATCTTATGCATAGGTTTCATTGGAATATATATATATATATATATATATATATATATATATCGTTTCTCTTTCTTTGTTGGTTTCTATTTCTCAATAGGTTCAACATCCCGTAGACCTTGAGATGGAGTAAGGACAAGACTAAAAAGGATCAAACAAAATTTAAATAGTATTATGTTTAACCCTCATTGAACTAGTATACATTACAATGGTAATCTAAGGAGAAGTTTGTATTCTGTCATGTTTTGTTCTAATTTCTTGTTGAAGCTAGGGATATTAGTTCATGTCATCACTTACTGATTTTTCCAGTAACAAAATTGCTGACCTTATTGGGGATCATCCTCTTTTGGTCTTTGCTTCTTTATTCTTTTGGCTTTCCTTCTTTTGTTGATTTTTCATTCTCCGAGTCACTGGTTGATCCAAGTTGAATCTAAGATCCTGAAAGTTCACTGAAAAACCATGTCATGCTTTTATTTTTTCTCAAGTTTTAGTCTTCGTCACACCTTATTGTGAGAAGCAGTGCAACGTTGCCGCACTGTGTCCTTTTTCCTGCGATGATACCTAAACGTCACAATGTGACCTGCGACGATTTATGAATAAAGTTTTGAGTCACAATCTTTCTCTTTAACCATATTATTTATCATTTCTTGGGGTGAATGTTTGGCTCTGTTGAATGATTGTTCACAACCTGGTTTGCAATTTTTAGTTGATCTTGATCATTTTTTAAGTTTTGAAATTCTTTCTCATAGGCTTCAAAGTTCTATCTTTCACTTGTTGTTGCAAGGGTATAATCTATGGGTTCCATCCTTGAGTTCTAGTGATTCAAGGTATTAATGATATTTTCTGAGTTTTTTATTGTTGTTGATTAGACAACAAATTTTGATTTCATTAATTAAACAAATAAGTTTTATTGCTTTTGTACTTTTGGTTGTATTGTGAGTTAAGTTTGGGGGATTGCATTGTGAATGAATTCATTTTCTTGGAAAGATTTTTCTTTTTCCTTGAGTCATATCTCTGCTTTTATTGAAAAGAAAAAGAATTGAAAATTCTCTTTCTATTCATAGTGTTTACAAGAAACTTTTTTCATTCTAGATTTTGTTTAAAAGATAAAATTGAAAAATTGTATTTCTTTGATTGTTTGATATCAAGATTGTTCAAAGTTTAAAGGAATTGTTATCTTGCAACTTGTTGTATGTTGGAAAAAAGAAAATATTCTCTCTTATGTAATTAGAGTTCATATAACAAAAATAATTGCATCTCATCTCTTTTTTCATTATTTTGAGTCAAGGTCAAGCACTTCATTAGTTTCATCTTCGCTTCCTTTTTTATTAAAACAACAACCATTAAAATTAAGTGCAGTTTTAAAATTTATCTTTTAACTTTTATTTTCTAGAACTCTTGTACACCAACACTAGCTAGGCTATAGATCTTTGGAATAGGTTGTGATGAATACTCTCAAAAGCATCAAAACAAACAATAGCATCTTCTGAATAGGGATAGTTAAATCCATTTTCCACATTTTGTCTTGGGAATCCCTTATAACACAAGGGTCAATCACAAGGTCGCATTAAGGCCAACAAAGTTACTAACCCTGATTTGTTGGTCCTAGTGTAGTGAATGTGTGTATTATTGGAGGTCACTTGAGAAGAAAACCTTGTGTGAGCCTTCTCGAGTATATTTCGGGCTTAGATACGCTTCCCTTGCGCATATACCAGAATTTCTAATGCTTCCCTAGGAAACATTGTCGTAATTGGTAACCTTAGTGGCCTACATATTTAGGGTCTTTACATGAGGTGACTATGGAGGGGAAATTCTTCACAGTAACTGGAATCGATGTTGGCTAAACTCACTCGGTCTCCTTGGAGGGTATACCCACGATTATGTGTGGGAGCTTGCACCAGGGTGTAAGTTCATTAAACAAGTTGTGAATGCAACTTTTCCACCTGTTTTATGCCAACTTCTTCTTGTCTTGATATCACGACGTTGGATTTCATCACCAACTAGTGATTTTGAAATAAGAAGGTTTGTTTGTATGCTTGATATCTAGATTTTATTAGTAAATGGTGTTTTTATTCTCTAGTTGGCCATAGATATTTTTTATTCTTTATTGGGTGTGGCCAACATCGACCCTCACCATTCATGTAGGATGAAAGGATTTCCTTTGAAAGAATTGGAAGAATATGCCCCCTTTCTTGCTAATTCACCAGAGGTTCCTTCTCTTGAAGGAGCAGTCAATAAGGATGCATCCTTTGAGATCGAGAGTTCTACTGCATTGTTTGAACCATCACTCCCTATGAATCCACTATTGATTGTTTCCCAAGAGCATGTTTTCCTCAGAATAAAATCTTATGGAGACGTTATTGTTGAAGAATATCTTAGAATACCTTTGGGACCTTTAATAGAGTTTGGCATGGATGAACCACCATTTCCTAGCAAAGAATTTAGAACCCCTATTTAAACTTCTAGAATTTTTAATCCCAGTTCTATCCAAGTCTGTTCTTTTTGGAGAACTCCCTCGGGACACGATATTTTTGATAAACTAGGTATGAGTCCAAACCAACCTACATCACCACATGTACCTATTACTTCTACTTCTTATCCAGTGCCTCCAAATCATTTTACTAGTACGGCAATTAATATTTCTATCATTTCAGACCCACTGTTGGTTGGTACACATACATTTCTTCCTATCCAGTTCACTAGCTCTACCACAGTCCCATAAGTTGCACTTTTTCTGCCAAATGTTCGGTAAAAATTCAAGATCCTATTGGAACACCACTTCCCTCTAGACTGAATCCATCACTTCCACTTGGGTATAATTCTCTTAGTAGTTCTATTACTAATCCTACCTAGGGTCCATCTAGAGGACCTAGTCTTTTTTTTTCCACCTGGGTATAATGCTCTTAGTGATTTTATTCCTAATCCTACCCAGGGTTTATCTGGAGATCCTAGTCTTCCTCCACCACCCGGAGGATATAATCTTCTTGGAAAAAGTGGATCCAATCTACTTGGAGGCACAAGTCATCCTGTTACTTGTAGTTTTCAACTTCCTGTTGGAGGATACTCATTTGGGGGTCAACCCCAAGTTGGGGTTCAACCTCAAGTTGGGGGAAAACCCTAGGTTGGGGGACACAATCCAATTTATAGGAAATCTATTCCTGGATTACAAATCCAACCTTGGAATTTTCCTTTCCAAGGAAATCAACAACTTCCTAGGGGGAAAGATACTCAAACAAATTCTTTTGTACCCTCTTATCCTAGGAAGCCTTTTCCATAAACTATAAATCCTACCTGGGGTCAAGCTTTTCAATCCAATGCCCCTTTCAAAGGTGGCATGCCAAATCAACATGCTAAAGTTGGCTACTTGACTCAACAACCAAATTTGACTATACCCTCTAACTATTTGCAAATTAATTATGGTCCTACTGGTATACCTAGAAGATTGCCTCCCCAAAGTTATCAGTTTCTGCAAGTTAACATGCAATTTCCATTTCTATCGAATTCGGATTTAATGAATTTGTCTATAATTATGAATGATTCTATCTTACATTCTCCTTTTTGGCCGATTATACCTGCCAAATTACTATCAGACATTCCAAAGTTTGACGAGTGATCTAGAAAAGATCCAAACAATCATGTCATGACCTTTCATCTTTGGTTTTCATCCAACTCTTTGATGGAGGGCTACATATGACTACATCTTTTCCAATGCACTCTTACGGGTTCGACTGTCAAATGGTACATCGAATTTCCGAGAGGTTTCTTCAATGATTTCAATACCTTAGCCATGTATTTCTTGACACATTACTAATTTTCGATACAGTATGAGACATGAATAAAAAATTTAAGTTCATTTAAACAATCCTCTTCTACCCACATATCAAATAATATTCATGAGTGGAAGAGGAGATAGTGATTAATAAAATTTCCTCTTCCTGGTCAATTATTGGCTGAGTGGTTCACAATGTCACTCATTAGTCCTATAGCTCATGATGTTTCCATGGGGGGTTTCGTCACTGAAAAATAGGTGATCAGTCATGCCCAATATTTGGATCTCGTTTATTCTCAAATGACCACATTGTATGACTTGATCTCTTACGCTCATCGCCCATCTACAAATCCAACCCCAAGGCTTCTTGTGGCATATCATGCTACATATGGTGTGATTGGCACTTTTCATACAGAGACTCGGACAAAAGAAGTCAATCATTCCAATCCCAAACCTACTACTACCATTGTACAAAATTATACTTCTCCTGCTACTTCTCCCAATGAAACCTCTAAGGTAAATACGGTCTAGTCTATGACTACCAACAAATCTCAAAATAAGAAGAAAAGGAAGGGTAAGAATATAGAGGATAAAACTAATAATCAACAATCAGATAAACTAAAAACTCAACCTCTTGATGATAAAGAAAAGTGAAAACCCCATTATCTGTAAGATTTCATTTAGCCCATTATGCAAGGGCATCGTTCATAAGTTCTCATTTAACCCACATGCACGTGCAACTCAAAACTACATTATTGTAGAAGATCTTGCACGGGCACCATCTATGATGTCGACTCTCGAATTCCTTCAAAGTTTTCCTACTCAATGAAAGGCACTGTTAAAGGATATTGGTGGAATCAATCCTACTAATATGAATTTGATAATATTTGACTTGGAGGATCACATCCCAAGACTCCCTCCTCAATTGGATTTTCAAATAGAAGTAATCGTGGAAACAAAGAATATTTGTTGAACAATTATTGATGAAGGGATTTGACTTGCATAATTTTCGTCACCTGTTGGAAAGCCATTGGCTCTTCTACTATTACCGAGTCACATAACACATTGAAATCTTTTAATAGTACCGGGTATAAACCTTTTGGTGTTGGTGCTACATTATCTATTGCGTTATAAGGAAAATTGGTTACTATTGAGGTTGAAGTGTTCGATGAACCTCTCGATTATAGCCTCTCACTTGGCCATAGTTGGATTGATGCCATGCGAGCAATTTTTTCTATTCTTTTCAACGTGATACATTTCCCTCACCAAGGTAAAGTTGTTATAGTAGATCAACTTGCCTTTTTTAGTTCTTATTCACATACTAGTAATGTTCAATTCATAGCTAAAATAACTCTTGGTTATGAGAATGTTCCATTCATAGTGCAAGTATCGTTATTTTTATCCCCTATGTTATTAAAAGCATTAGAAAATGCTACCAGGTGTTCATTTGTGGTAACAGTACCATTCCTTGAGAACCTAGGTAAATGATGTTTGAATTTCAGTAATGGTTGGGTGGATGGTGCAATATTCAAGTGAGAAGACACGTGCAAGGGGGTGGTTGTAGCATCTTCCTCAAATTGGAAAAGTCCATATCTTTTAATGACCTTAGTAGGATTGGTAGTAGATTGGATAGGGACTTGATGACTATAGATACTACCAATCACAGATGAAGAAGAAATTTGTGAGGAGGAGGAACCTTCAGTGCAACTACCACTACCTGAATATGTCATATTGAAGGTAAAAGGTATGGGTGATGGAGATGAACTGGAAGAATCTGATAGATTTTTCCTAAGAGAACTTTTTGTGTTTTTTAGACATTTTTACTTCTTTCTATTTCACAAATAGGAGAAACTTTAGGGGACAATCCTCTTCTTCTTTGAGAAATACGAGAATTAAAGGAAATGAAAAAAAGATCAAAAAATTAATAATAAAGGTTATTGTTGCTTTATGGGTTTCCTTTGCCTAACTTCCCAATGTTCATGAATATTTATGTCCCTTTCAATTTCTTCCCAAGAGTGTTCAAGTTCAACACGAGTACTAGCAGTTTCTAAAATAGTATTGAATAAAGTCAAGGTAATTTGGTTATCAAGATCATTTCCAATATTAGGTTGTCTCACAATAGGTAATGTCATGGGAAAAAAGGGTATTGAAAGAGTAATTAGAAAAAATAGAAATATAAAATATAATCGTGATACAATCAACCAGAGAGATATGGAAATATCTTCCAAGTATGGTTGCCAAATAAATGTTGAGGAAAAGGTATGAAGAACCTTACTCAAGATTTTTTCAAATATTTCCAGGCTAAGGAAAGATATTTGGGAATGTTACCTGAGGTTTATAACCTTAAATTCAAAACAATCACTTAATCCACAAATGATATATAAAATGGATCAAGGCTGATTTTTTATATTATATGAGACTATGCAAAAGAAAGAAAGAAGAAATATATGTATAAGTGTGTACATATATAGGAGATAAGGGTAAAATAATGAATATGGGTAACACTTTTGTGACAATCGGGTCTCCAAAATTCCTAGCGACAATTTTTTCGGCCGAAACAATGATGCTAGGAATTTTTTTGGCCGAAAATTTGCACGTCAAATTTAACGACGCCCTCAAAATTCGTGCACAATGTTTTTCGGATGAATTATTTTATTGTGGTAAGAATAATGACTTTTCGGACGAAACGTTTATTTTTAACGGATTTCATTAAAAACCAGGTTTCGGTTGAAAGAATATTTCGACAGAAAACCTGAAAATGAGATTGTTTGCAGGAAACTAAAAATTCTCTCCATTTTACTTCATCTTTGGAGGTAGCAGTCTCCTATAAATACTTAAAATTTAGTTTTAGAATAGATACCAACATTTAAAAAATTGAATCTACTTTCATTGAGTATAATTTGTTTTCATTTTCATTGTTTTTATCTAATTTTATTTAATTTTATAAAAAAATCACTGCATAATATTTTTAGGTGAGATTATGATTCGGTGAAATGAAAAATCCATATCTCTAAAAATAGATAGTGGAAAATTATGAAAAATTTATATTCATAATCCTTAAACGGTTCTCTTCAAAAGAGTATTTTTAGATTTTACTTTTAAGTAAAAATTAAGATAGATACATGGTGGGGGAAAACATGTGTTTAAAATCTTTAACTTTTTTCAGATTGGTCAACTTCAAAAAAATCTAGAAATTATAATATTCATCTGTTAGATTCAAAATTATAGTCATCACAAAATAGAGACTTTGTAGATTGCTGCATTATATTTCATTTGTCAAT
>ML792283.1:411720-483304 GCA_009831015.1 Picea engelmannii | reverse complement strand
TATCTTTCCCTTCATTTTTAAGGAACATACTGTCAAACAATTGCCAAATTGACATATCAAATCTCAATAAATAAAAATTGAAAAATATTTAGTAGAAAGATAACAGAATTCTTCCCAAGTTTTTTTTTTACAGTGAAGTAAAATTCTAAATAAAAAAAATACTTTTGTTTACCGGAAGTTGAAGAACCTGTTAAAATTTAAAAAAAATTGTCATAAAACAAGAAAAAGTGTTACCCATCTTCATGATTTTACCCATAAGGATAAAAGAAAAATATAAAAAATATCATTTAGATACACATGTGAGACTGAAATCAGAAATATGATTTTTGTATTGATTTCATTTTGATATACAAAGAAAATTTCTCTTTACAAACCCCTGCGAGGGTGGGGACAAAAGTCAGAATTAGAAGTCTCCGATGAACACCATACAAAAAGACTTTGAAAACAAAAGAAAAATGAAGCTAAAGATCTGGATCATATTCTCATAAAAGTGTTGTCACTTGACTCTACAAGATATTCTTTATTAGTCATGAAATCTAATCCATAAACAAACAAGAACACACAAACTATCAAAGAAAGATCCTAACCTCTAGAAACAAGATGCTGAAAGATATGATTTAGTTTTGAATCATGTTGCCTTCAATAAGACCCTATTGTCATCAATATGGTTTATCTTTCTACTAAACTCAGAATGAATGAAGAAAATAAGTATCTCACAAGTACAAAGAAGACCTTATATCAGAGGTTCTCTTTATGTTCTCTCCCTCTTTGTCTCTTCTTTTGATTGAGATTTTATTCATTCTCAATAAGTTATGGTAATTCAACTACCTTTATTTTGTTAAGCTTAATTAGCTTAACTAATTAGTTGAGACAAGTAAATATTATATAAATAAGGGTCTATTTAAATAATAACTAAATAGGTGGGACCCCTTGTCACTCCAATTTTCATTTCTTTAATAATCATCAAATCATAAAATATAATACTCCAAATATTTAACTCAAATACTCGCCTTGTACCTCCCATCCTCATATTAATAGCCAAATATTTTAATATCAAAATACAACATGACTATATCCAAAAATATAATCATATCCATGTTGTCCAAAACCAATTTGTCTAAATGTTTATTTGATGGCCAAACATTTTGTCATACCAATAAAAATGTCCTCAAAATAAAATAGCATTAACAACATTAAAAACCATATTTTCTATGAGAGGCAGTTTGCCTCTTTTCACTACTACTCTCTTTTGATTTTTTTTTTGTCTTGCCTTCTATAGAAAGCTTAGGTTGATTGGAACCTTCAGGATGGATTTCAATGATGACATGGGAGAAATTATCTTTGAGGTGGATATGAGAAGACATTGATTCAGAGGAATGTTTGGAAGAGTTAGCGGAATTGTCCACTCTTTTTCCTTTATCAATATTTGGTTCAGGCATGGTAGTTTTGAGCCTTTTGCTTGCATGTGAAGACTAGGCTGGTGAAGCAATATGATTATCTTGGGAATTTGGATTAAATGGCGGTGGAGCAGGGGGAAGTGGAAACAATATTGTAGGCCAACCGTTATTATGTGAAACAACTTGATGGACAATATCTTGCCAACCATAATTGGCAGGTGGTCTTGGCTGCATAAAAACATGAGGGGGGACATAGATACGAGAGAAATTTTTATGTGTCTGGAAAGTAGGCCTCTCAGGCCTAGGTTGCATAATTCTTTGGCAAACTAGATTAAAAAAACCATGTTGGAAAAGTTCATTTAGTTCTTGAAGATTAGTGTCAAAATATATTGAAAATCATGCCCTTCTATGGCCTCTTTTCCAATTGTTTCCTCTACCTCTGTTCTCACATCTTCCATTGCTTCCCCTGCTAAAGAAACTCATCCTGAAGAAATATTCCAATCAAAATATGAAAACTTTTATAAATGCATTCACTAATACTCTACCTAAATAAAATCAAGATGTTGGATCAATAATCCACAACAGAAGCATATGCAATCCATCCATTGACACAACCTCACCAAATCGAATTTAATAATTAACTGCAACTAAACATGAAATGAGAGGGTCATCCATAATATGAGGGGGTTTATAATTAATGAAAAATGGTAGCATGTACGAGAATAAACAATGAATATTGTTCAAGCAAATAGAGAGTCCCTTTCTTCCAAAAACAATATCTCATTGTCATAGTTTCCAACCCAGAATCAGTATCCAATCCTATTTAATATTTTTACTTTAAAAATGATATTCAAGATAATAGAACATGGGATGGATAAAATTTTATTGGGAAGGTGGTGGGCTATAATGAGCAAAAAATGAGACAATGAACGAGAATAATAGCAATTATTGTTTTGTTACAAGAATCATTTATTGACTTTAAAATCAACACTTCCATTATGCAACAACAATCATTTAAATATCCACAAAATTATTTGAATATCCATTTTTTAGAATGCACATTTATTTCCAAAACTCCCACCAAATTATTTTTGTGCCATAACATTGTTTTCATGCTTCAACACACAATCCATAACAATTCTTTTTAAGCTACAATATCCACAATATGGAAATATTTTCTTTAAACTTCCCAATACCAATCTCCAAGAAAATGACAAGGTTATCAAATTATGCAAATTCCATTTTTTCTTTTAAAACCATATATATTCTTTAAACTGTAAAGTGTTCTTCTTGAAATTGTCGACAAAATGATTTGACTCAATTAAAACCATGAACATAATATCTCAATTAGGAATGAGAGGAAAACAATCGAAAAAACCTTCAACTATACATCACATACAATTTACATTACAACCCGAAATATCATATGCCAAAACAAATCAAGGTCGAAACCCCAATGCGAACATGGTGATCATCAAGCCCGCGTCAAATTCAAGTCAACATAAATCTCTTATGGGTAAACAACAAGCGGGCCATGGTTCTGTGGGTCGAATCCATTTTCCCATTGTTTGGTTAAAACACTAAACAAGACTTTGAATATGGGTTTATATTATTTACTTTCCCACCTTACCGGACAAGAAAAACAAGGTTTGGGACTGACAAACATGCATAGGCATCAAGGTATGGCTGCAAGCAAAGACAAAATATTTACTTCCCATGGTGACTGTAAGATAATACACATGGCTCCATCACCATTTTAAATAGTGGCAAGGATAATACTAAAAGGGCTTTGAGACTTAAAAAGTGTGGATATGCAGTGAGGATACAACACAATGATCACAAAACCAAATGTTGTTTATCTTTTATGGAGGAAACCCTAAAAAATAACCATATGACATGAGTGAAACTAAACACACTCACCCACAAACATTTTCCAACAACCATAACATAACAATACCACCTTTTCTATAGGAACCATATGACCAAAGACTTCAATTAGAATAGAATGTTGAATCATAATTTCATTTGAAACACTTAAATTCCAACAGGAAGAAACCCAAACAAAATGCAAGTCACATGGCCAGAATTCCCATAAGAAATCCATTATAATCTTTGGAAAACAAATGCGTTATGCATGCAAACTCTAAGATACAACAACATAATTTTATTTGGAGCAAAGAGAAATCCATGAATGAAGAGGTGAAATACCATACCTATTATAAGAATGCTAGCAAATTAACAGAGCACAATTTATTTTGCCAAAGGTCGAGCACAATGGAGGCGCTACTATCCAAAGAAACCACAACAAGAATGAATGAAATAGTGAATGTGGTGGCTTCGAGGTAGGATAATAATGACATGCAGTAAATGCACATTGCTTATCATCTTTCCACATTAAATGTCATCAACCACATCCAACTATGGAGCACACTTAGCCTCCAAGACTTGTTCCATCAATAATATCAACCATCGAATTATCTAAAATAACATATCATTTCCATGTTCAAACTTGAATCAGTCTCCCTCATGGATTTTTACAACTATTATATGCCCATTTAACACCAAGCATCAAAATAATATGTCCCACATACCCTGCTAGTGGAGAAATTCCAATCAACCTAATAGTCATTTTCCCAGATATGCAAATGTATTATGAGTTTGTATGAGACCATATTTGGAGAAATATATCAAAATTTAGTGTAGAAAAGGAGAACTAATATGTTTAATAAAATAAAAATTTCCTCCATTTTGAAATCAAATTTCTTAGCACCCTTAACAACCATTAGTTGCACATGGAAATATGTTAGGATTTTGATTCTTATCCTCAAACTGTTAATCTTCCTCGTAAGGTAATTATGAGCACGAAAAGAGGAGTGATTTCTATCATTGTTTTTATCAAGGGGTACCACCTATCTAGTATTATTTAAAATATAGGGTAAATTCATGAAGGTGGGTAACACTTTTGTGACAATCAGATCTTCAAAATTCTGAAAGACATGTTTTCAGCTGAACTAATATTTTTTTTCAGCTGACAACTCTATTTTTTTGGTCGAACCTTTGAATGTCAAGTCGAACGGTATTGTGATGATTCCCTCGATTTTTGTGTACAATTTTAGCTGGATGGATTTTTTTCATCTAGTAACATCTTTTCGACCAAAAATATATTTTGGCTGAAATATTGTTTCAGCTGAAACATTCTTTCGACCGAAAATATGTTTATATATTTACCGCAGATCGTGACTGCTACCATTTTTTTGAGTTCTTGCCGAGTGTGAGTGATAGTGTGAGTGAGTTTATTGGTGCGTTTGTGTTGGCGTGGTCGTGTTGGCACGACCATGTTTGGCGCGGTCCTATTGATGGACGATCCTATTTGGCATGGTCTTGCGGGTGGGCAGAGGAGTGGGCGGAGCTGTGGAGAGCAGGTCTTGGAGCTGTAGGTAAGATTATTTTTTTTAAATTTAAATTTAAATAAATTAAGTTCAATTATATTTAAGTTTAATTAAATTTAATTTCTCTAAATTAATAAGGTATTTTGACTATGACTTGGTCATGAGGGGCTAGCCCTGTGGGCAAGCCATGGGCATGCCAATGACTTGGCCACAGGATTGGCTCCTTACGGCCAAGTCATAGTCCACAAGATATGACTTGGACATAGTGGGCTAGCCCTATGGTCAAGTCATGGAAACGCCCACGACTTGGCCATAGGCTATGACTTGGACATGGTGGGCCAGCTCTGCGGCCAAGTCATAGTCTACGGGATGTGACTTGGTCGCGGGGGGCCAACCCTGTGGCCAAGCCATAGGCTTGACTTGGCTGTAGGGGGGCCAACCCTATGGGAAATTTGTGGGATTAACTTGGTCGTGGGGGCCCAGCCTAGTGGCCAAGCCGTGGGCACGCCCACGACTTGGCCACAAAGATGGCCCCCGTTGCCAAGTCACATTCCATGGGTTGTGACTTGGTTGTGGGGGGCCAACCCTATGGCCAAGATGTGAATCTGACCTAATTGGGTTTGAATGGACTATCGATGTGCGTTAATATTTTTATATTAAAATCTACATCGCATATTATTTTTTTAATTTTTCCATTTGAATCAAGATAGTTTTTTTCATTTGAATCAAAATAGATCTATTTTTTTTAAATTAATTTTTGAATTTGTCTTTCATATGAATTGTTTGGTAATTTGTATGTTTTATGTTCTCTGTATATAAAATTGAAGTTGTTTAATGTTAATTCTATAAACCAAACATTCATGTATATTACTGTCTTATAGCTACAATATGGAAAATGTATTTGTCTAGATAACATTTCCTATAAGGGTTTTTACTCTCTGCGAGATGACATAATATGCCTTCAATGAAAACAATAGGGGATTGACAGATGAATCATTTCTTATGTTCATATAAATTTCATACACCTAGGGGATAGATATAAATGCAATGTATACATTGACATTGGTTGTATTAATGATAAAGACAATTGTAGCATCAATATATTAGACATGAAACGATGAAAAGACAAAGAAAATGGAGGCCCAAATGAGTGTAAATAATTTATCTACAGAACAAATGAAAACCCCAAATGTTCAAGACCTTGGTAAATCTCATTTTTTGTTCAGATAGACAATGTGCTTGATATTTAATTGATGAAGTTCAAAATTATCAATGCCTCTCCTACTCTCACTGTCTTCTTTTCGTTAATTTCATTAAGTCAAAATAGATTATGCTCTATAACTAATTGATCATTGTGTGATGATTAATGACAATCTTCATCATTCCATCTGTATTCCCCTATTTCTGGTTTATTGATACATTCGTTGTCATTCGTGAATGATGCCTTTCTACTTTCTAAGTTGTAAATTGATCATCTTGCTGAATTCAAAGATGATCACTCTTTCTCAGATTCAATCATTGATATTGGTGTGTTCTTTGAGGTCGAGGAAGATAGTTGATGATTATTTCTCTTCACATTTATGTTTTTGAAATGTTTATGGTCATCTTCATATCAAATACCTCATTACTATGGGAGAATACTACAAAACTGAGCAATATACAATCAAGTTGTAGATTTGGATCAAATAGATACCAATAACACAACATGGTAGTCCTTCAATAGGAAATCACTGCAATTTTGCAAAAGCTTCTAGAATGAGACTTTGCAAATAAGACCCACGTTGTTTCACCGATCCCTCAGTGGCATCTAAATCATTTCAAAATATACCATTTTTCCCTGTATTCAATGAACTTCCTATTCCAATATATTTTACAATGATTATACAAATTTGGCTTTCATAATGGTAATAGAATTAAAGAGAGTGGGACACAGGTAAAAAATATTACCAGTTTTGTCTCGGGATCTTTCATATGCATTATTTCCATTTTGGTCCTAATATTTAGTACCTTCCTCTATAATTTATGTGTGGCTACTTTTAATTTGAATAGGCCTGTAACAACTTGTTTACACAATTTTTGTGTGATGAACTTGAATCAAGATACTCCTATAAAATATAGATCATATTATAGGATTATGCATCATTCTGATGTAAATCAGACATTTAAAATATCTTTGAAGTTATGTTTATAGTTCTTTATCAAATGTATGAACATTGTGATCCTAATATTTAATACTTTCCTCTATACTTTATGTGTGACTACTTTTAGATTGAATAGGCCTGTAACAACTTTTTTACACAATTTATGTGTGATAACTTGAATCAAGATAATCCTATAAAATACAAAATAAAGAAAAATATTAATCCTAAAACATTATTTGTATTTGAATATATAATAGTTATTAATTTTTTCTTTTTGATTACAAACTTCACGTTACAAATTAAATTAAAAACATAGTTTTTTCTCTTTATTTTTATATATGGCTAATCATCACATATTTAAATTCCATCCAAGATGTCATAAAAATAGTTTGGAATCTATTTCTTTATTTTTATATATTTTTTTTCATTTTGTATATAATTTAGATAAAAATTATGAATATTTTTGTTATTATTTAATTGTAACTTTATTTGCACTAAAAAAATGTTTTGGAAACTAAATTAGTGTTGTTCATCATCAATATTATGTATAAAATAAGGTCACAAATATAATATAGAAATAACATCAAAAATCATATGAGTGATCATAATAAAAATAACATTAACATTAAGTCAAGGACAAATTAATTAAATTTAATTTCTGTAAATTTAATTAACTGTAAATATGTGTAAATTTGCTTTCTGTAAATTTAATTGTTCATCTTACTCATCACTCAACTTCCTTCCAAATTTCCTTTTTCATGTACGGTCGCAATGTCTCCAATGCAACAATCCCTTTTGTTGCTAGATTCTAAAATTTTCCTTCGTTCTTTGCTCGATCTTGATAGATTTATCTTTGCAATCTTAATATTGATAAATTTAGTGCTTTAATCCCCTTGCGGGTAGAAAACTGTACTCTTTATATTCACCAAGAAAAAATCGTCATTTCATATAGAAAGAATCATTCACGAACCTAAATAAAATTGGAAGAAAAGGAATGCACTGACAATGATGAATCTGAATTAATATAGTTGTCAAAAAATAGAAACAAACTTTGAAACATAGGCAATATATTCACTATAGTCATTCCCTCAACATCCAGAATAGATACACTAAAATATGTAACAGTCACTTTCCATTGATAGCGAAACTGATAAAATATGTCAATATTTCATGTCAAAGCCTAATTTACAAAGCTACAAGAAAGAACAATTTTAAAATATACAAAATATCACATACAACATATAGAAATAAAACCTGAAACATGGGGAACATGTCCACTACAATTATTCCCACAACTAAAATATGTTACAATACTTTTCACTGTAACAAAAAGACACAAGCAATGAACATTTCATGTCAATGTCTCATTTACAGAACGATAAGAAATAACAAATTTAAATCCAAATGTCTAACCTCAATTCCATGAATTGATATACCAATTACGATTCCTCCAAAAGTCAAGCTAGCTTCCATTTTCAACAAAGACATGATGAAAAGTATGAAGACTCATAAATAGAACAGAATTAACAATACCCAAGAAAATTGATAAGAACACAATGGAAAGTTCATGGAAGAAATTCAATTTGAACTTGCATCTTCATTCAAGAAAGTAAAAAATGCAATTTGAACTTTCATCTTCATTCAATAAAATAAAAAATGCAATATGAACTTGCATATTTATTTATAAAGTCAAACGCTTCAACAAATCTTGTGAACTTGACCTAGGAGAATCTTCCTAAGTTTGTTCATGCACCCTTGTCAGACAGTTGGCTTAGGTTGATGGATAGTTGGTATGTATTGTTGGTTTTCAAAGATGTCAATTATTGGAGAGTGATATTGTAGATTTATGTCAACCCTTATTGATTGATGTCAATCCTTGGAGAAAGTTCGGTAGTGAATTCCAGTAGCACAAAGGTTTGGGTAATGGACGCAAGGTTGCTTCATATATAATGGTATGAGTTTTAATATATTTGAAGTTAATACTATTCTATATGTATAGTACATGTCATTCCATTTCTGGTGGTATGTGGAACGTCACATAACTCCTCATGGTTAGAGAGTTATGGCCATGAGAAGTTGGAGAACTCAGGTTTGGGTAATGGACCCAAGTTTGTTTGATGGATAATGGTATGAGTTATGATATATTTGAAGGAAAGACTATTCTATATGAATATTACATGTCATTCCATTTCTATTGGTATGTGGAACGTCACATAACTCCTCACGGTTAGAGAGTTATGGCCATGTGAAGTTGGAGAACCCTCATGAGTCATCTAGAAGCCCCAAAAGGTCAAAGTAGTCAGAGTGGTTTAAGAGATTTTTAGAAGGTAAATAATAAAGTGAAGTGATGAGAGTACTATAATTCAAAGTGAATACAGAATAAATTGTTTAAATAATAAAGTTAATGGAGATATTACTAAGTTGACAAGTGGTTAGAAGTGGGTTAGCCCTAAAATAAGGAAAGTTGTTTAAGATGGTTAGAAGGTAACCCCTTGAGGTAAAGTGAAGTGATGAGTGTACTATAAGTCAAAGTGGATACAAAATAAATTATTTAAATAATAAATTTAATAGATAAATTACTAATTGGACAAGTGGTTAGAAGTTGGTTAACCCTAAAATAAGGAAAGTGGGTTAAGATGGTTAAAAGTTAACCCCTTGAGGAAGCTACATGAAAGTATAAATAAGAGGCAAGGCTCTCTCATTTTATATCACACTTGATCATATTGAATATCTACAGGTTTTTGAGGTAACCAAATGATATCTAAGCCGAATTTTAGAGATAGCGTGAAGTAAAGAAGGTCAAAATTCAAGGGAGGATAAATTATTTTGATGATACTTTCTAAGGTATGTTATTTACAGGACATCTCACCATTTTCACAATAACGTTTTTTCTAGAATGATTCAAACCGTTAAATTGATAGGCCATTGATAAAACATATCTAAGTAGATGTGGTACGAATTTCATCTTGTGGGTCATTGTATTTTTGGAGTTACACTCTGGGGAAAATAGTGTTTGTGGCTAGCCCTGAAACTAGTCTAAAATAGGTGTTTCAGGTAAAAATGTCACAACGTCTTCATAACAGATCCAAATTAATTAAGAATTTTTCTTTTGGTTAGAGTAAATTTTTTAGTATTCTATGTAAAATTTTCAGATCCATACAAAAAACATTCTGTGCGGGGAACGTTCTACAAGTTCTCTCTCTAGAATAAGCCAAAATTCAACAAGGTATGTAATTTTTTCTATAACTCCTTTTCTGAGAGGTTCCAAGTAGTGACACTTGGAGGAATTGCATAAAACACACTGAAGAACATTTTTTACTATTTTCAAATCTTTATTCATTGTAGGTACATAGTTATGATTATTTCAAGTTAGGGTTGTTGACTAATCCAAAACTAGTCATGTAAGACTAAAGTAAAGTTTGATGAAAATGCTAGTCTCTTATTCTTAAAGTTAAAGAAGGTTTGCAGTTATGTGATCATATATGCTAGATCTATTACAGAGTTACAAATCATATTTGGATGATGAAATTGATGAGGGATTTTGGTTGAGGTACATGTTGGGTACATGGTTGAGGCAAGTAGTTGATGAGTTGGCACATACATGGGGTGTATAGTTGATGATGTTGGTACATCTTGATGAGTCATAATTGCTGCATGATTTATACATACTTGGTACATGGCTTGAGGAACTTTTTAGTAGTATTGTTGACACATGATTTATGGATTATGTAGCATAATTGTCTTGGTATATTATTAGAAACACATATTGATATTGGTGATGATTATGAGTTGTTGTGTTATGCTTAGTTGATGCACATCTTGGTGATATTGTGCATATGGTTGAGATTTGTATTGGTGATTGATGTTGGTTACTAGATCTGATTTGGTTGATAATATTGATGAGACAAGTAGTTGTGATAGTTTGTTTGGAAAAATTATTGTGATAGGTTATTGGTAGATATTTGGTGCATGGTTGATTCACTCATTGATGGTACAGGTTGATGTATGGTACACGTTGGCACAAGTTATTGTCACATGTTGTTACAGGTTGATTGGTACATGTTTACAACACTATATCTCAAATTGATAGTGTGAAATTGGTTCCATCATTTTACTTCTACGTCAGAATGGTTGAATGGGGAAAGGAAAGGTGGTTGTAGCCACCTTCGGATTGTAGCCGGAGAACATAGGGGGTTGTAGCCTCCTTCTAGTTGTATCCATAGAATTGGGGATTTGGAGCTTCCCTTAGGTTGTAGCTTGAGAAACTAGGGGATTGTATCCTCCTTCTGGTTGTAGCAAGAGAATTGGGGAGTTGGAGCTTCCTTTAGGTTGTAGCCTGAGAAACTAGGGGGTTGGAGCCTCCTTCCTGTTGCAGATAGAAAACAAAGGAAGTTGGTGATTCCAATGAATGTAATTCTTAAAGACATATAAGAAAAAAAAATTCGCATTTTTCTCCCTCTTTGGGTTTCCACATAATAAGACTCATGTATTGTGTATGTGTATGATTGCTCATTTGTTCATTATTTATTTACTCTAGAACTATTGGATGATAATTCTAGATTGATATAACACTTGAATTTTGTGGTTAAAAAGGATTGTATTTATCTATTACTGATTCACCCCCCCTCTTAGTAATCCAACATGATATAGTACAAGAACACATGAGGCATTGAAGAACTCTATGTAGTGATTGGAAGAGTAACCAGTTGTTGATGAGTCAGAATTCGCCCAACAATAGTAAGGGGTGCTCCCTAGTACACTGTCCCAACTAGACTATGCACCATTTGGTTTATGAGACCCATCTAGAATTTGGCCTGACTTCCATTGCTATTTTGTGGGATTTTATCAGTTCTGGTCCAAAATACTGATGAAGACGTTCGATAATTGGTTTTCATTGATGTTAACCCTTAGAGTGCTCAAATTACAAAAGAGTTGTGATGGATATTAATGGTGATTTAATTTTCATTGATGTCAACAAGAGTGGTTGATGTCATAAGATATGATGGATGTATTTGATGAAGTCTACAAGATTCATAAGAGGTGTGATCATGAGACCTGAAGTTGTTTGAGGAATAAGGACATGAAGGACAATGAAAATGATGGTAACATACATATGGATGGATAATCCTTGTCATGTAATTTCCAATTATAGGTAGTATGCTACGTCATTCCTCACAATTAAGGAGTTATGGCCTTGTGAAGTTAGAAGCCCCGAAAAATGGTCAAGAAGCCCCTAGTTGGTTACAAGTATTTAATGAAAGGGTAAAGTGGTTGTAACAAGATATTAAAGAATCCCCTAATATTAAGGAAAGAGTTTAGCCATTGAAAGTATAAATACGCCTCAAGGAGTTATTCAAAAATGCATTCACTTACTTATTCTATTGAATATCTTCTAGTGAAATAGTGATCTATTTGACACGTTTCGACGATGAAATCTGAGGTACCGAAAAGTGAGAAGTGTAGGCATGATAGTATTACAAAGGAGAGCTAGGGTTTTCTTTAAAACCCATAATTAGATGATCCTTGTGGGCCAAACAACTACTATCCCGAAAGGCATCCCCGTGAGTTTCATAATGCCTGTCACGCGAGGCCCCACATGACATCAGTTCTTAATCTCACGAGGCTAAGACAAATTTGGGGGTTATGTTGGTGCCAGGTTGTTGATGATTGAGGAAAGGTTACAGGTTATTATTATAGAGTTTCATCTCAGCTAGAGGATCATAAGTAATTTTTAAGGGTTATTATTATGTTGTTATGGCACTTTCTTAGTGGTGTTGGTACATGATTTGGTACACCTTGGTGATGACATGATACCTTGTTAGAAGTACACTCTTGGCTATCTTGATATCTGGTTTGGTAAATGTTATGGTTATGGTTTATCATTAGAGATATATCTTTGAGATGTTAGTACATGGTTGAGGTGCGCACTTGATATATTTAGTTGATGATATGGTGCACAGTTAGAGGCATATGTTAGTGATATTGGTATATATTTGATTACTTTGTTCAGTAATTTCATTGTTGATATATTATGGTACATGGTCTATGGGATGATTGAGACATGTCATGAGTGATATCGTATATGGTTGAGGGACATCTCATCGTACATGATTTATGGTACATGTTGGTACATGGTTGATGGTATGGTACATGTTTGATGCATGCTATGGTACATGGTTGATACCAAATTTGGTATAGGTATTGGTGCATGGTTGATGCATGGTTTGTTACATGTGTTGATGTACATGGCACATGCTTATGTATATGGTCGATAAACACAATTGATTATTGATGTACATTGTTTGGTGATGCTTTTGGTATCCATGTGAGTGGATCTGGTTATAGATGGTTGATGATTGTATATCAGTTACGGTGAAAGTGACAAGTTGATGTGATAGGTTGGTTGATGTGACAGTGGGAGTGAAAATGTCAGTGACGGTGACGGTGATAATGGTAGTGATTGTGGTAGTGACAGTTTTTTCTACACTTGTATTTCAAGATGACATGACGAAGAAAGGAAAGTGGGTTGTACCCTCCTTCCAGTTGGAGCTGGAGAATCAAGCAGTTGGAGATTCCTTCAAGTTAGAGCCTAAGAATCAAGGGGTTTTATCCTCCTTCTGGTTGGATCCAAATAATTTAGGGATTTGTAACTTCCTTCAAGATGGAGCTTGAGAATCAGAGGGTTGTATCCTCTGTCATGTTGGAGCTAGAGAATTCAGGGATTTGTACCTTACTTTAGGTTGGAGCCTATAAATAGGGGGTCTTAGCTTCCTTCTAGTGTAGCCAGATAATTAGAAATCTGGTGCTTCCAATGAATGTATTCTTGACAATATATAAGAAAGCATTTTGTGATTTTCTCCCATTTTGGTTTCCATGTAAATCTTGGTGTACTGTGTATTTGATGTGATGTTGTTGATCTTATGTTCTCATGATATATTGAATGAAATCATAGATGATACATTGATGATATACTACTGATAATATTGAAGTTTATATATTGTGGTTAAAAGTTGTAAAAGTGCTAATACTTATTTAGCCCCCACTCTTAGTATTCCAACATAAGATGGATGATGAATGGATATGAAATGAAAATATGTATATGAAGACTATGTATTGAAAGAAAAATAATCTATTTCTAATATATTCTACGCTATCCTAACTAGGATCATACTAAAGTAACCATATGAGTTGTAAGTGAAACCAAACTCTACATAAGGCCCCCACACAAGTAGCTCAAATAGTAGTGAAGAATCAGAAACAAGTGCATACATATATATAACTAGAACAATCTAAATTATATTTCTTCATACGTTAAAAACTCAACAATCTAGGACTTAAATATATGTGAAAGAATAATCAAAATTATAGAACAACATAGAGTGCATAAGTTCATTTTATAGGAAAACAAGCATTCTTATAGTCCATGTGAACAACATACATCTCGGTTGAAATAGTTCAAAGAAAAGACAATGTTACACATTATTTTCATCACCCCCATGACCACTGATGATATGTGTATCACCTATTAGAAGAAAGATCATTTTCCCTATTCCCTAAAGGTTATTGAAGAAATAAGACTTTCCCTGAGAAGTGGAATCATATTTTCCTTATTGAAAAACCCTATTAAGAAGGATCATCGCACCTTGCCTAGTGTTAAGGTTGCGACAATTCCAAACTGTCACATGTTACACTACAGTAGCCTAGAACGTCGTCGCAAGTCACTCAGTGTTGAGGCTGTGACAATTATCAAACAAAGGAAAAAGAAGAATTTCTTGAAGGTTATAGAATGGAATCTTCGAAAGGATGAGGTGGCATATTATCAGTTTGGATCTCACTCACTTATCTGATTTAGTGGGATCATCCTAATCCCTTCATCCATCCCTCTTCACTTTATATAAGGAGGGATCTCTCATGGGAAGAGTTAGGGTGGCTTATGTATGAAGAATTTTGTTGAAGATTGTGATTATGATATATTTGATTTAGATTTCCAAGTCAGGATGTGTATACTCTTCATCAAAAGCATTGGGGAAAAGGTGTGTGTGTGTTGAGGAAAAGGGACATCAGAAGGGACCTTGCAACATCAAGGCATATGTTTTATTCTCTAGTTTCATCAATATAATACAGTAATACATTTATTTCCTATAAAAGTTTCTCTATTTTTATTTGCATAACTCCTTAATCTTATGCATAGGTTTCATTGGAATATATATATCGTTTCTCTCTCTTTGTTGGGTTGTGTTTCTCAACAGGTTCAACATCCCATAGACATTGAGATGGAGCAATGAAAACACTAGAAAGGATCAAACAATATTTAAATGGTATGTCATTTAACCCTCATTGAACTAGTATACATTACAATGGAAATCTAAGGAGAAGTTTGTATTATGTCATGTTTTGTTCTAATTTCCTGTTGAAGTTAGGGATATTAGTTCATGTTAGCACTTACCGATTTTTCCAGTAAAAAAATTGGTGACCATATTGGGGATCGTCCTCTTTTGGTCTATGTTTCTTTTTGCTTTTGTCTTGCCTGCTTTTGTTGATTTTTCATTCTCTGAGTCACTGGGTGATCCAAGTTGAATCTAAGATCCTGAAAGTTCACTGAAAAATCCTGTCTATTGGACATAGTGTCATTGATGTATTGTAATTGATGTCAATAGTCAATATCATTGATGTGATGATAATTTGAGAAAAAATCTCAGGAGGGTTAGCGAATGAATATCAAAGCTCATAAGAGATGGTGCAGTGAATTTTAGAAGAATCATTGGAGGACTAGTCAACAGTATATAATGAATGATGTCAAACAGTTGGACAATATGCAGAGATTAAAGCTCAAGAAAGTTAACTAATGAATATAAAAGCTCAAAAGAGATGGCGCATTGAAACTCAGTATGTATGGCATGATGAAACTCAGATAAAATCAAGACTGTTGATTCACAATCGCCATATCAATGACAGGGATGAATTGTGGATAGTGAAAGAAGAATTAAATTACTCGCTAGTTACAATCCCACAATAAGTCTAGATTGTCAGATCTCATAAAATCAAACATCTACGACTGTGTTTGATCCAACAAATAATCATATTAAGTCATATTAAGTTATGACCATCAGATGCACAATCGTTAGATCAACGACAGGGATAGATTGTGGAGATCGTAATAAGTATTAAACATCATGAAATTAGTGAGGACCGTCAGATCTTACAACTTCAAAGATCGACGATTGTGGTTGAATCACCAACAATGCATAACTTCAAATTGTGGAGTTTGGGTGTCGATTTAAATCACTCGCAAGTTGTGGTTCCACAATCATCATCGATCATTAATCTTCTTCGAAGAGTCCACATTGAATGTTAGATCAAATCAAGTGGAAGGATAGGATAAGTGAGGTAAAAGATCTGATATCAAAATTATGTGAAATTTCGTTAGTCGTCATATCATTCTAAAGTGGAAGGATAGGATAAGATAGAAGAAGGACCGTTGGATTTAAACCAAGGAAAAATTGGATCATAGAAAGATCGAGTCGTTGATCTAAAAACATGATCAACGAACAACATTAAGTTTGGGTTAAAAATAGCGAGGAGGTTAATGTTTAGGGAATCTCACTTCAGTAGAATTGGCAACTTGAAAAGTTGAAATACCCGAAGTCCCGAAATCTGAAATGAATAAGGCTCATCAGATATAGAGGATATATAATGACCATTGGATCAGGTTTGTTGGTCAGCATATCACCTCAACAAGGAAATGTGGTAGACCATGTCAGAAGACCACGTCAGTAAGTACACATGACATAATCAGATGATGACATGTGTCAAGAGGAAATTGGCTCATGCCATGTCAACACGTGACATCAATAAGTTATGTCACTCTGGGAGTATTACTTCGGGAGTTTCACCACCAAGAAATGTCAAAAGTCCCGAAGCCTCGAAGGATGAAGTTCCAAAGTCACTCTCAGTCGTCAATCTGAGATACCCTTCGGATACTATTATGACCATTAGATCAAGGATATGAATATGTCTCACATCGAGATATCTACATCGATAGACCACGTCAATAAGAAACTGTGCCAGACCACGTCAGTAATCCACATCAGTAAGGACACATGGCACACTCAGAGAATGAAAAGTGTCAAGTTGAAATCAATATTTCAGGTACGCGAAAATCACGAATCTGAGTGACACGTGGCAGCTACTCAGCTCGTGACATGTCATCAAGTGATGTAAGAAAGTTATGTCACTCTGGGAGTCTTACTTAGGGAGTTTCACCACTATTAAATGACAAAAGCTATGAAGTCCTGAAGGATGAAATCTCGAAGTAGACATGGTTCATCCGATCTAAAGAAACACTTTGGGATCATTCTCATTTGTCGATCTACTATAGTGGAAGGATAGTGTAAGTGGAAGTGTTAAACGATAGCAAGTGGTTTCCACCATATTATGACTTACTCAGCAGGTGATCACTCTGGAGGAAAATGGAGCGATGTCTATTCAAAACCTTTGAAGTCCCAAATTTTGAAGTCTCTAAGTGGACATGGGTCGTCCAATATGAAGAATACTTCAGTTGCATTCTCGATCGTTGATAAAAAAATAGTGTAAGTATAGCGTAACTATAATATATGAAGTTGCGAAGTAATCTGTGGCCATCCATATCAATGCTTGAATAAGACCCCACCATCAGATTAAGCCTTGTAAGAATCAAATATGACGAATGATCAGTTTCCACGAAATAAACGTAAATCGTCCAATCTGTTCAAGAAATCTGATTCAGATGTTTTGAAAGGTTTTGATTCCATAAGTTTATAAGGGATAAGTATCAAAGTTACGAAAATCGTGTTCATCCTTGGTTGTGGAAGTAAGCGAAGATCAAGGAAGAAAAGGCAGAATGTGAATTGCGCAGAAGATATAGTGACTATTACTAGGTCAAAGTGAGAAAAAGAGCAGAAAAGATGGAGAGAAGTAAAAGGAAGCAAGCCATTGAAAAAGGATATCAAGGACGATATATCAACAATAAATAAGGATCATGAACAACTCAACAAGCGGAAAAAGCCACCGTTGGATGCTTTGGAGCACTGCGCGAGAAGGAAGGAAAGAAAACTTGGAAAAGCCCTGAAAATGCAGGTCAAGTTGACCTAGGGTTTTAAACACCTAGGGTTTTATCATCTAGGGTTTATGACACTTAGGTTTCGACCTAAGTATGTCAGTGAGATATTGTAATGCATAAATAGAGGTCTAAAGGACCTAGGATGGGTTGGTATCAAGATGGTATTGTAGTTCTAGTTCTAGTTGTTGATGTTATGATTATTGTTGAGTAAGAGAGAAGAGATAAGTGTCAGAGCATTTTTGTATTGTAATATCTTCAAATGGGTGCGAAGATCAACCCTACATCTGGGTGTGCAGGGAAGGGAAGGGAAGAGATAGAGAGGAGAAGAAAGAAGATCTGCTAGCTAAGAGCACAGAAAAGAACTATATGCTTCATCTTAATACATTATAAAGCACAGTTCTATGGACGTAGCCCTAAAGAGAGGGTGAACCACGTATATCTTGTGTTGTGTGTGATTGATGCTCTTTTCTTTGTCATTTGATATGATGCTATGATGATAATGTGTTAGATTTGAGATATAACTTACGTAGTAGGTTGTAAGAAGATAAAGAATACTAGGTTGGTGTGTGTTGGTTACCTTGAATCCACTTTGCATTCCTTCTAGTTGTAGACACATCTATCTTGCAAACCCCTCATAGCTACTTTGGGTGAGACTGCATCTTCCTCACAGGTGTTGCCGAAAGGGTCAGTAGTTAGGTCTTTTTGGTGTGCTCATAGAGTTGAACCGTAGGTCTACCCCTGTGCCAACAGATGGTTCTGTTGCTGGGACAAGAATATTCTTGAGGAAGTGTCAAGGTGGTTTCCATCAAAGACATAAATTCAAAAGTGGATAGAGGATCAAGAAAAGGACTTCACTGAAGCCCAGAATAAGAACCCTAACCTTAGTATAGAGGATTGGTTGGAGAGATATATCTTTACTGGTATACACAAGATTTTCTTTGGAGGAATCCATTAGGAGATATATGAATGGTTAGCTAGGTTAGCAGATACCTAGTTTGAGATCAGATCTAGACCTCCTCTGGTTTGGATGTTGGCACTGATCAAGAAGGTAAAGAGAGTTGATAATGTCATACCATGAGTAGTAGATCACTGGTTTGATAACACCATTGGAGGGTACATCAACGAGTTTGTTGTTGACAGAGTAGAGTCATGTAGACAAGCTGAGAGATATTTATTCAAGGGACCCAGAGGAAAATTTTTACATTTTCTGAAGTTGAGGATCAAGATGCTATTGCATGACAAAAACATCTTGAAGATATATTAGATTGGTCGGATTTGAAAATGCTAATGTTCAGGAATTCAGAAAGCGACAACGACACAGAGGTTGGACATATGCGTAGTGGGAGAGGGTTTAGAGAAGTTCACCTCGTGAACTTGTTTAAGTAGAACTACGGTGAAAAGGGTTTCTACAGTGGAGAAGAGGTAGATCTGACAAACGAAGACCATTCAGAACCCACTAGGGAAGAGGAAGGGAAAGATGAAGAACCTCACCAGGACGAGCCAGAAACTTCAGGAACTACATAGACTGCTAAAATTACTGTCAGTAGTAGTCCACCACATACTCAGTCAGGAACCCTAGGAAGGTATATGATATATGAGATGAGGCTCCCTATTTTTAAGGGAGATGGGTTTGAAGACCCTGATCAAAATTGGTTCCTATGTGAAGTTGTATGGAATATTAAAAATTTCACCGACGAAGCTATTAAAGGAACACAATTTAGTACTACCCTAAGTGATCACGCACTGAATTGGTACATAAAGCTTGTCCAAGGACTTGCATAGCCTAAGTCGTTGAATTATATCAAGAATACATTGATTGTAGAGTTCAAGAAACCCAAGTCAGAATCAAAATGTATTAAAGAGATGAAAGAGATCAAGTAGAAGGTAGCTGAACCCATTTGGGAATTGGATCAAAGATTCAAGACCTTAACAGGCCGATTGAATTTTCATATCCCATATGAACAGAACAAAGAATGGTTCATTACTTCTCTCTTACCACACATCAAAGTTCCTCTGATGCAACATAAGATTTTTTCCTAGTCTAAGGAATTGGAGATCTCCATGAAGCTATTATCAACCCCTATGGGATAATCCAGCTTAGGTATGAGTCATATATTGAGTCATCTAACTAGTTTGTCTCTGCAGGTTGAGGATATGAAAAAAGACAAGGGAAAAAATAAAATAGAAGACATATGGTTTGTTAGATGCAGATCATAAGGCCATGAAAAGGAACATTGTCCCCTATTCCATGAATACTTGGCCTCTGGAGCTCCGAGCCCTTTGAAGAAAGTCACTTTACCTTGGTGTGAGGTATGCAGAAATAGATATCGCCTTGGTGAGTGCTATTACGTGCAAAAGTATGTTCAGACACCTAAAAATTTGTATTGCATGTTCTGTAAGTCTATGGGGCATGATGATAGGGACTATAGGGCTTAAAATCTCATGCATGAAAGGTCAAGAGACATATATAAAAATGAAGGCGAAGTATAACAAGAGGGAAACACTACGTAGTATAATTCCCCTGGGAGAGGAAACTTCAATCCTCGCAGTGGATTTAGAGGAAGAGGACGAGGAGGAGGTATGGGTCGAGGCTGAGGACAAATAATCTGTTATAATTGTGCACAACCAGGACACCTAGCAAGGGACTATCAGAACCCTTGTACCACTTGTAGCTATTGCAACTCCTTCGATAATGTTATCTAGGAATGTCTAACATTGTTGGCTAAGATTCAGGAAAGACGAGGGTTGCAACAAAACCTGCAAGTGAAATTGATATACGTTGAACCTCGAGGAGAAGACCTTAGATTCGTTTTTATAAATATAGGAGGCATTGTTATAGGAGAAGACAGAATGACCCAAGGAAATACTATAGAAGACTCAAGAATCAAGAAAGCTACAGAGAAGACCCAAATTTTGATGCAAAGAAAGAAAGACAAATATTTGAGGAGGCAAGAAAATAGTTCAAATCATACTGAGGCTCTTCATCAAATACACAACCATAAGTAAGAGAATATGGAATGCCTCAGGCATTTTATCAGTATGATTCACCAAAAGAAGGAAAAGAGGTAAGAAAGCTCATGGAATTTTTATATACTTGTATTAAGTTGATTCAAGATGAGAGCATTGTACAAGAGCTACAAAATTTAATCACATACTATGAGATAGGAAAGGTAGACCCTTTACTGAATAGGGAAGTACACCAAATTGCTAAAAAGAGGAGGACAAATAAGGAATTACACTTGAATTCTCAAATAGGAGAATATGATATAGAGTATGTGGTCCTCGACTTAGGGTCAGAGGTCAATGTCATGATGAAGAAAACCTGGGCATTGATGGGAAAAGAAAAGTTGATCTATTCCCCTATCAGGCTTAAGATGGCTAATTAGAAAGAAGTAAGCCCCTTTGAAATATTGGAACATGTACCTGTGGACATCAACAGAGTAAGAAAATTTGCAGATTTTGAGGTAATTGAGATAGTTGATGATATCTATCCTTACCCTGCACTGTTAGGAATTGATTGGGATTTCAATAATTCCAATGTGGTTGATTTAAATAAAATACGTATGACGTTTGAAAGAGATGGAATTAGGGTCATTCAACCTTTATATCCATATGAAGTTCAACGATACACAGAACCTATCAGAGAAGAAGACCGTGCATATGAACTAGAAAACATATACAAACTAACAACCAGACAACAGGATTGCATTAATCCTACAGCCGATGGGAACCTAAGCTGGTGAAGTGAAAAAGCATGTTCATCATATTCACAAGAAGCACTGGAGAATTGCCAGAACAAAATGTATGAAGTATCCATAAGGAGACGTGTTATATTAACTAGGGAAGTTTGTTGGATCGACACAACAGTAAGTAAATTACCCACCTTTGATGGTTTGAACCCTTTAGAATCCTTCTTATCAGACTTTGAATCAAGTGTACCAACACAACATAGATTGTTGGCAATGGATGAGGCCTTGAAAGAAACCCCAACAAGATGGTGGGGGACACACAAAAACAACATTACATAATGGGTACAATTTCATACCCTAATGATCGCATGGTTCTCAACACAAGAAGAAGGTTGTGAAGTTTGGTACACAGGTCGAAGCTACCCAAAGGACCATGTGCGAAGTTGTGAGGAATCCTAGAGAAATATTCCTCAAGAGCAATAGGTGCACAAATTCATTACCACGATGTACACAACCTGTATCAATGGGTACCTTCAAGCAGAGTTGTGCCTCATCACTATAGATTGGGAAGGTATGACTCAGAATTTTGTAACCACGTTATTATTTGAGAGACAATATCCGTCAGTAAACCAAGCATTACAAACTGTAATACAAAAATTATTCGAGGATGCATCTAACCTCCCTTTGGAGCAAAAAGAGGATGAATGGATTGTGCCTCTGCATAAACTGTAAGGTTGTTACAACATCAATGCTGATGAAGATGATGATCCAAGGAAGGTGAACATCACAAAAATAGAAGGCTATAGAGATGTGGAAGGACCAGGAGTTGAGTTACCATTCATCGGATAATCGATCAATATTAAGAAGGTCAATATTGTAATAGAGCAGAAACCTAAGTTTGCAAATGTTGGAGATTATTGGAATGTTGCTACCATTGACAATATTATAGAATTATTGCATCAATATCAAGACTTGTTTCCAACCAATTTCACTGATATGAAGGGAATAAAAGGGCCTATGGGAGAGATGAGGATCCCTTTGAATCTAGATGCAAGACCAGTCAAATAGAGACCCTACAGGTTGAACCCTAAATACAAGGAGAAAGTGAAAATTGATTTCGACATAATGCCAGAAGCAGGAATTATAGAACCTGTCGAAGAATGAAAATGGATTAGCCCTATGGTGGCGAAAGACAAGAAGACAAGAGAGATCATGATATGTGTAGATCTCAGGAAGATGAATGATGCATGTTTGTGTGACCCATTCCATACACCATTCACTTACGAAGTGTTAGATAATGTGGGAAGCTAGGAGGTATACACTTTTACAGATGGATTCTCGGGATACCATCATATCCGGATTTCCAAGTAAGATCAACATAAGACCACATTTTCCATAGAATGGGGATCCTAATAGTATACGTTGATGTCGTTTGGATTAAATAATTCCCCATCCATATTTTCTAGGGTGGTGGTTGAAGCATTCAAGGAGTTTTTGCATAAATTCTTAGAAGCATATTTTGATAATTGGACTATTTTTAGTTTATTGAAAAATCATATTGAATGTGTAAGGATAATGTTGGACAAATGCAGGCAGTGTCAAATTTCCTTGAATTTGAAGAAATGCATCTTCTTCTCACCATTTGGAGTGTTGTTAGGTCATATTTTATGCAAGTAGGGATTGCTGGTAGATCCATCTAAAATTGTCATTATAGTTGATCTACCCCCTCCTACTTCAGTCAAACAGTTGCGCACTGCACTGGGATACACAAGTTACTACAGGAATTTCATTAAAGGATACGCCCAAATTATAGCACCCATGGAGAATCTTTTGAAGAAATACTATCAGTTTAGTTGGATAGAAGAATGACATCAGAGCTTCGATACACTAAAATATAAAATGGTTGTTGCGCCTATCCTGGATTTTCTAGATTGGATCAAGGAGTTTCATGTGCATGTCTATGCGTCGTCAATTTCCTTAGGAGAAGTGCTAGCACAACCTGGGGAAGGAGATATTGACCATCCGTTAGCTTTTTCCAGTAGGAAGATATCAATTGTTGAGGTCAACTAAAACACTACTGAGCGAGAGGGGTTAGCCGTGGTGTATGAGCTGAAGAACTTTTGCCACTACTTGTTGGGAGGACACTTTAGAATGTTTATTTTTCACTCCATGCTGAAATACCTAGTCATCAAGCCAGTGTTGGGGGGGAGAATATGTAGATGGCTTCTTCTATTTCAAGAATATGACTTTGATATCATAGTAAACCCAGGAAGAATGAACAAAGGTCTTGACCACTTTTCAAGGTTGGATGGCGAAGAGCCAACCAACTTGGAGGATGCACTGTTAGATGCAAATATATTGGCCATTAGAAATATTGATGACCACTTCACAGTGATAGTCCAGTTCCTGTCAACAGGAATGGCACCTAGAGATTATACAATTCCACAGAAGAAACAACTAGTAGTGCGCGCTGCAGAGTTTTCACTTATAGCAAGAAAACTATACAAGATGGGACTTGATGAGATATTGAGAAGATGTGTAATGGAGGCAGAGTGACCACTGATCCTCATAGAATCTCATGAAGGCATTGCGGGAGGAAATTACGTAGGAAAAGAAACTATGTAAAAGGTTATTATAGCTGGCCTTTGGTGGCCTACCTTACACAAAGATGCTAAAGAATATTACAGAGCCTGTGATGTATGTCAAAGAGTTGGGAAACCATCTAGAAGAGAGGAAATTCCATTAGCACCACAACTGACCCTACAAGCATTTGAGAAATGGGCCATTGACTTTGTGGGACCTGTAAACCCACCTGGAAAGAGCACAGGAGAAAGATACATAATTACTGTGAGAGAGTACTTGACCAGATGGGCCGAAGAAAGAGCAGTTAAGGACTGCAGTGAAAATACAGCTACACACTTCATATTTGATGACATCATAACCATATTTGGATGCCCAAAGATCCTTATGAGTGATCAAGGAACACATTTCATAAATAAAATAGTTGAATCCCTGACTGAGGAATTTGAATTCCACCATCAGAAGAGCATGCCTTATCATCCACAAGAAAACGGGACAGTGGAAGCATTCAACAAGATCTTGGAGACAACGCTGACGAAGATTTGCAGTGTGAACAGGGATGACTGAGATTTGAGAGTACCAGCAGTACTATGGGCCTATAGAACCATTTGCAAGAATCTAACAATGCATACCCCTTTTAGGTTGGTTTATGGTCTTCAAGCCATTGTCCCAATGGAATATTTTTTACCAAGCCTAAGAATTGTTTCCATCACATATATGGATGACACTAGCACTGTTTGCGAAAGTCTTGCACAGTTGGTTGAACTTGAAGAAGACAAATTTATTGCAGGATTCCATTAGCAAGTACAGAAAGAAAGAGAGAAGGCCTATCATGACAAGCACATCAAGAAGAATGCATTTAATCAAGGTGATATAGTACTGGTATATGAGAGTAAGTTCATAAAAAATCCTAGGAAGTTCAGAACACATTGTCTCGGGCCATATGTGATTGCCTATGTTACAGAAGGAGGAGTTGCATAGTTGAAGACTTTGAAGGGAGAATGGAAGGAAGTATTAGTGAATGGAAGCTGATTGAAATTGCATTATGACAACCAGCTTCCCCATAGCTCTAAGTAAAAGAATAAGGAAAAGAGTCTAGGTACCAGGTGCAGTTGAAACTGGGTACCAGACACAAAAAATACATTTTTCACACGGAAGGAGACGAGGCATCGAACAGAAAGAAGAGGTTGCCCTGCACAGTCTGAAGTCAAAGTAAAATAGAAGGATCAGATCTGAAGTGCCTTGGGATGAGTCACCGGTGAGTGTTGGGGGTCTGTTGGCCCTTGGTTGTGGAATTAAGTGAAGATCATGGAAGAAAAGGAAGAATGCAAATTGAGTGGAAGACACAGTGACTGTTACTGGGTCAAAGTGAGAAAAAGAGAAGAAATGATGGAGTGAAGTAAAAGGAAGAAAGTCATTGAACAAGGAGATCGAGGACAATAGAACAAAAATAAAGAAGGATTGTGGAAAAATCAGCGAGTAGAAAAAGCCATTGTTGGATTCTTTGGAGCATCGCGCGAGAAGGAAGGAAAGATAGGCTGGTGAAGCCCAGAAAACGCGGGTCAAGTTGACCTAGGGTTTTATACACCTAGGGTTTTTGCATCTAGGCTTTGTGAAACCTAGGTTTCGACCTAAGGATGTCGATGAGATATTGTAATGCATAAATAGAGGTCTAAAGGAACTGGGATGGGTTGGTATCAAGATGGTATTATAGTTCTAGTTCTATTTGTTGATGTTATTATTATTGTTGAGTGAGAGAGAAGATCTAAGTGTGAGAGCGTTCTGGTATTGTAAGATCTTCAGCTAGGTGCGAAGATCAACCTTGCAGTTGGGTTCGTAGGGAAGGGAAGGGAATAGATAGAGAAGAGAAGAAAGAAGATATGCTAGCTAAGAGCATAGAAAGGAACTGTATGCTTCATCTTAATACATTATAAATCATAGTTCTGTGGACATATCCCTAAAGAGAGGGTGAACCACATATATCTTGTGTTGTGTGTGATTGATGCTCTATTCTTTTTCATTTGATATGTTGCTATGATGATAATGTGTTAGATATAACGTATAAATTGCACAGTAGGTTGTGAGAAGATAAATAATACTAGGTTGTTGTGTGTTCTTTACTTTGAATCCACTTTGCATTCCTTCTGGTTCTAGACACCTCTATCCTGCAACCCCCTCATAGCTACTTCGGGTGAGAATGTATCTGCCTCATAGGTGTTTCCAAAAGGGCCAGTAGTTAGGGATTGCTGGTGCGCTCTTGGAGCTGAACCTTGGGTCTGCTCCTGTTCCAACAACTCATCCATTTTAGGAGGTTAAAATTGTGACCATTGATTCACATAAGTGATCAAGCACTCGTTTAGCCTAGCATATAGTCACTATTGTTGGTCATATCATATAAGAGTTTTAAAAGGAAATTATACGTCATTGTAGTTGGTAAGCCCGTGGTTTTGTAACGCTTGGTCACATGTAATGTTTTGAAGGAATCACCTCTAGAGAATTCGGTCTCTATGAAAAAAAGAAGAGATTTAGGATCAATTTTAAAGGATGAAATTGATTCATATGTGATCAATTTATGAAAATCCTTCATGGTAGAAATGATAAAACAATGATTATAGTTTAGTTAAATGAAGAGGTGTGATGGTGCAAACAAAAGGACAGAGTGCATATCAAGATCACACCATTTTGAGGATTATATAAACTAGAAAGATTTATGAGAAGGGGCATCTCTGCAGTCCAGATAAGAAGATAAAATCAGAAGTAGAGTTGAAGCAGGAGAATTGTTTGTTCTAATGGGCCTATCAATATCTTATTGAAGATCAAGAACAAAGGAAGTCATATTAGAAATTATGCAATCCGATATATGTTATAGAAGACCTTTATTGGACTACAACAGAGTCATTAAATATTAAATGACAGAAGCCATAGAGCAAGAGATGAAGTTTGTATTCATATAACTAGAAGAACATGCAATCAGACAATACAGGAGAAGTGTTATACATGTTATAACCTGCATAAAGGGAGAAGGGTGCGGCAAGGGAAAACAAGTTGAGGTTGAAAGATCAAATTTGATACGACTTCTATTAATGGATGCTTGACTCAAAGTCAATGAAGAGAATAAGAGATTTAATTACATTGTAAAATTAGGGGTGGTTGGGTGGTGCAAGGGTAGGTTGGATATTGGAGGGGAGTTGGTTCCTCCTTGTCAGTTGTAGCTAACTAAATAGGAGGTTGTAGCCTCCTAGCAGTTGGAGCTGGTGAAAAAAGGGAGTTGGTGCTTCCTTGTCAGTTATAGATGACTAAACAGGGGGTCGAACCCTCCTACCAGTTGGTTCTGGTGAAAAAGGGTGTGGATGCATCCTGATCAGTTGGTGTTGATTGAAAAGGAAGAATATCTTACTTCTATGTAACTTGTAAGAAAAAGAATTTTGGAGTTAATAGAAAAGAGTTGGTGGTTTTCCCTGTTGGATTCCACGATAAATCTTATGTTCATAAGGGTCTGTTGTTCATCATATATTTATTAATTGAATAATTAATGTGTGTGCTTAATATTGAAGGAATTAATAAGAAAAAGTNGGATATTCCATCAATTGGTATTAGAACAAGGTTCCTTTAAGAACAGTCTAACAAACTGAAAGGAAGATCAAATTAAGCACACATGGATGGACAAAAGATTTACAATGAGAATGTAACTCCAATACTTGGAAAAGAAGAATACATATTTTGGAGTATAGTAAAGGAAATTCATTTGAAGGCATTGGGACATGATGTATGGAATTCAATAATCAATGATTACTTCCCACCAAGTAGATTAAGGACTCCAGCTCAAAAGAAATCCAAGAAAAGTAACTCAATGGCAATGAATACAATCCTTGATGTATTACATGATGATGTCAAAGAGAATATAGGTAAATGTAATTTTGCAAAGGAACTTTGGGACAAGATGAAAGACCTCTACTCAGAAGAAAAGTCTAATGAAGCATTTCAATCAGAACAAATTTCAGTCTACAACAATTGTAGTGATGAAGATTATTTTGAAGAATACTCAGACATTGAAGAAGAACTCAATCTTGAAGCTGATCTTGAGTGTTCTTTGAATGATCTGAGAAAATATAAACATAGGTGTAAACAACTAAAGGATCAACTTAAGACTGTTGAAAAATTCAAGAAAGGGACTCAAGCCCTTGATAAAGTTCTCAGTATACAAAACATTCCTTCAAACGAATTTGTCCTTGAATATGAACAAGTACACATAGTTAAAGGTTCAAGTCCTATTACTCAGATTGATGTTGAATATGACATGTCTTGTGATGATACCTCCAAAGAATCTGCTCTTCCTCCCATGAATATGTATAAAATCAAAAGAGAATACACATAAGACATTCCTATCAAGGATAAAGAGTAAGAATCAATCATCAATAAAGGTAAAGACTCTTCAAAATATTTCGATTGCAATAATGTTGATATTAAAATCTCGCCTACAAATAAAGAAGAAGATTTAGATACAATAGAAGAATGTTATGTTAAAATCTATCCCATGAAATAAGTAGAAGAAGAACTATATAAGGTCAAACAAAAGGTTTATTGGAGTGTTTATGAATACCACTATGATGATGATTATTCAGACTATATTTTTTTTCATGACTACACTAAATAATTTCTTGAAAAGAGTTAAAAGCATTTCTTGGAAATAAAGGAAATTCTCAAAGACAATGAAAAGATCATATCTGAGCAAGATATTCAGCTAGAAGAAAAATAAGAGGAGATTAAGAAATTAAAGGATGAAATCAGTCATGTAAAAGAAGAAAAGAAGAAGATGATGAACTTAGCCAAATCCTTGCATATCTAAAATAACTAAAAGAAATCAATGTCAATCTGAAGATCCAACTTGAAGAAACTAAAAGAAGAGAGGAGGTAGTGAGGAACCAGTCGAACAAAAGGGAAGAATCATGTCATAAGATGGAAGGAAAAGTTGTGAATCTTAGAAAGAGGGTTGAGAATTCAAACTCCCAAGTCAAGTTATTGAATAACTCTATGATCTTAGATGAGATATTGGATAGTCAGAGATCACCTAATGACAAAACCAGTCTTGGATGAAACATGGAAGAAATTAGTAATATCAAGAAACTTGATGCAAGTCCTTCATTTGTAAAGAGTGAAGGTAGGTCTGATGCAAGTATTTCTTTTATAAAAAGGGAAAGCAAGTATGGTGCAGGTTATTCATGCTCAAAGAATGAAAGCAACATTACAACATTTAGAAGATCAGAGCAAGGAAGACATCTTGAAGCTACACATACACTTCAAAGTAAGTTTATAAGAAAGACACCTTCATGGATCAATCAAAGGAAGTATGAGAGTGTTTTTAATGGTTATTTTTTTTCTTGTAATGAGTATGGTCATAAAGACTTGGATTGTAGGCATCATGAAAGAAAACAAATTGGTCGGTTAAACAACAATCTAAGATGTTGGAATTGCAATCTTGTTGGACATAGTTCTACACATTGCTACACTATGAGATGCTATAGTTGTGATGGATATGGCCAAAAAGCCCATGACTATTGGAACTCAAAAATACAATCAATAAGAAATGTTTCACACAATATGAAAAGAAGAGTAAATAAGGCATGGAAAAAAAAAATTGAAGCACCAAAAAAGAAAGATAATGAAAATATTGCTTCTGAAATTGATGAAGTTAATAATAGGAGATCGGTGGGTGAAACTTCTCAAGTTAAGGATGAAGAAGCTTATGATGCACATAATAGTGACGTTGATGTTGAATCTCCAAAAATAGAACAACAAGAAGAATTGAGTGATGATTATCTAAAAAATCTTTCAATCCCATTTTAATGGTACACTAAAACTGTTAATGTTTATGCCATTATTATAGTTCTTTGCATTTCATAAGATAAGAGCATAATAAGAACAAGATCACTGAGAAATACACATCCACAAGAGACACATCATTTATCCTAGGAAACCCTCTAGGGGAAGAAAACCCAGNAAAAACTTCCTTATCATAAATAGCTTATACAATGTTCAAGAGATAACTCAACCAATACAGAAAATCCTCCTCCAAGAGATGCGCCACCCTTCTTCTCCTCTCTCCAACTTGAAAATGCAACTTGTCTCATAAGAGAATGAGCAAGTGAAGTGTGTGTTAGAAGTGAGGTGCTAGCCTCTTATTTATATCAATCTGGCACGTGTGAAGAGTCATCATCTGGCAGGGCCGACCTCTCACACTGGGTGGGTAAATCCACCAATAATTAAATCTGGCCCTTTCATTATAACTACTGGGGCCAACTTCTTATTCTGCATATTATAATTGTCCGATGACCAATCCGCAAAAGGGGATTTGGTCCTTATACAATTACCGACTTGATTAATCCTCAATGGGGATTAATCTAATAATAAAAATAATCATAATGACATGATTAATCCACAATGGGGATTTAATCCAATAACAAAATAATAAGAATGCTCTTCACAGTTACATTATTTCAACAAAAACTCTTTCTCAAAATAAAAACAAATAAAAAAAATCTTTATCCAGGAAGCTGCAAAGTCTATACTCAATGAAGAAAAATTATCTGATGGATATTGGAGGGATGATGTAAGAACAAAAGTGTACATATTGAACAAAGTTCAGCTCATGATTAATAGTAATAAGACTCCTTATGAACTATGGTTTGTAAGAGCTCCATTGGTAAAATATTTCAAGGTCTTTGGAAGTAAGTGTTGCATCAAAATTTTGTGATAAGAATCTCACAAAATTTGATGCAAGATCTGATGAAGGTATCCTTATTGGATATGCTTCTACTAAGAAAGCATACATATGCTACAATATTAGGTTACATAATATTATTGAGAGTGCAGATGCCAAAGTGGATGATATAAAAACAATTGTTAGAGATTGATGAGAATCGATGGACATAACTAAGGGTTGTTTGAAGAATATGATGTACAATTGTGTTGTGTTCAGTAAGACAGTAGTATCCACAACAACAATGTTATGATGTACAAAATTTTATACATGACATCTTGTAGAGATAACAAGAGGAAAGATCTTGTCAGGAAGAGCTATCCTTTTTATAAAAAAAGGGGGAGAACTGTCTGAGGTAGAGAAAGCAGACTGATAGGGGGAGTCATTCAGTTTTGGAAGGAATTTCATTATTGTAGGGGGAGTTACCGAAGTTTAGATAATGATAAGTAACATATAGACAGATAGATCATAAGAGGAGAAACCCTTTTCCATTGATGTCAAAGGGGGAGAGTAAATTCAAAGGACATAGGCATCACAACAGGGGGAGATTGTGTATGAAGTTGGTGTGTTGCCATCAATGACAAAGGGAGATATTGTTTGACATAGTGTCATTGATGTATTTTCATTGATGTCAATAGTCGATATCATTGACGTGATGATAAGTTGAGATAAAATCTCAATAGGGTTAGTGAATGAAGATCGAATCTCAAAAGAGATGGCACAATGAGTTTCAGAAGAAATGTTGGAGGACTAGTCAACATTATATAATGACTGATGTCAAATAGTTGGATGATATGAAGATATTAAAGCTTAGAAGATTTAACGAATGAAGATCAAATATCAGAAGAGATGGTGCATTGAAACTCAGTAGGTATGGTGCAATGAAACTCAAATCAAATCAAGACCATTTATGTGCAATCGCCAGATCAATGACAGGGATGAATTGCGGAGAGAGAAGGAAGAATTAAACTACTCGCTAGTTACAATCCCGAAATCAATCTAGATTGTTAGATCTCAAAAAATAAAACATCTATGACTATGGTTGATCCAACAAACGATCATATTAACTGATATTAAGTCGTGACCGTCAGATGCACAATTGTCAGATAAACACTAGGGATATATTGTGGAGATCGTAATAAGTATTAAACATCATGCTATTTCCAATCCCGCAATTAGTTAGGGCTGTCAGATATTACATTTTAAAATATCGACGATTGTGGTTGAATCACCAATAATGCACAACATCAAAATGTGGAGTTTGGGTGTTGCATTAAATCACTCGCAAGTTGTGGTTCCACAATCATCATTGATCGTTAATCTACTTCAAAGAGTCCACATCAACCATTAGATAAAATAAAGTGGAAGGATAGGATAAGAGAGGTAAAAGATATGAGATCACAATTATGATAACTTTTGTCAGCCATCATATCATTCTAAAGTGGAAGGACAGGATAAGCTAGAAGAAGGACCATTGGATTTAAACCAAGGCAAAACTACATCATAGACAGATCGATTCATTTATCTAAAAGCATGATCAACGAACAACATTAAGTTCGGGTTAAAAGTAGCGAGGAGGTTATTGTTTTGGGAATCTCACTTTGGAAAAATTGACAACTTGAAAAGTCAAAATACCTGAAGTCCTGAAATCTGAAATGAATAAGAACCATCAGATTTGGAGGATATACAATGACCGTTGGATCAGGGTTGTTGGTTAACAGATCACCTTAGCAAGGACAAGTGGTAGAGAATGTCAGCACATACACATGGAATAATCATATGATGAAATGTGCTAAGAGGAAATTGGCTCATGCCATGTGAACACGTGATGTCAATAAGTTATGTCACTCTAGGAGAATTACTTCGAGAGTTTCACCACCAAGAAATGTCAAAAGTCCCGAAGTCCTGAAGGATGAAGTTTCGAAGTCACTCTCAGCCGTCAATATGAGATACCCTTCGGATACTATTCTGACCATTAGATCAAGGAGATGAATATGTGTTACATCGGGAGATCTATGTCGACAAACAATGTTAATAAGGACATGTGGCATAGTCAGAGAATGACAAGTGTAAAGTTGAAATCAGTATTTCAGGTATGTGCAAATCATGAATCTACGTGACATGTGGAAGCTACTCGGCTTTTGACATGTCATCAAGTTATGTAAGCAAGTTACGTCACTCCAAGAGTTTTACTTCAGGAGTTTCACCACTAACAAATGACAAAAGCTCTGAAGTCCCGAAGGATGGAATCTTGAAGTAGACATCGTTCGTCTAATCTAAAGAAACACTTCGGGAACATTCTCATCCATTGATATACTACAGTGGAAGGATAGTGTAAGTGGAAGTGTTAACCGACAAAAAGTGATATACACGATATTATGACTTACTTAGTAGGTGATCACTCCGAAGATAAATGCAGTGACATCTATTCAAAACCTCCAAAGTCTTGAATGTTGAAGTCCCTAAGTGGACATCGGTCATCTGATCTGAAGAATACTTCGGTTGCATTCTCAACCATTGATCAAAACATAGTGGAAGGATAGCGTAAGTATAATGGATGAAGTCTTAAAGTAATCTGTGTCCATCCATATCAATGCTTTAATAAGACACAATTGTCGGATTAAGCCTTGTAAGAATCAAATATGATGATTGATTAGTTTCCGTGAAATAAACGTAAACCATCTGATCTGTTTGGGAAATCTGATTTGTAAGTTTTGAAAGGTTTCAAGTCCAAAATTTCTGAAGGGATAAGTGTCGAAGTTATGACAATCATCCATTTCAGGAGGTTAAAATCATGACTGTTGATTCACATAAGTGCTCAAGTGCTCGTTTGACCTAGCATCTGGTCATCGTTGTTGGTCATATGGTATAAGAGTTTTAAAAAGAAATTATAATACGTCATTGTAGTTGGTAAGCCCGTGGTTCTGTAACACTCGACCACATGTAATGGTTTGAAGGAAGTGCCTCTGCAGAATTTGGTCTCTATGAAAAAAAGAAGAGATTTGGGATCAAGTTTATAGGATGAAATTGATCCATATGTGATCAATTTATGAAAATCCTTCATGGTAGAAATGATAAAACAATGATTATAGTTTAGTTAAATGAAGAGGTGCGACGGTTCAAACAAAAGGACACAGTGCATCTCAAACTCACACCGTTTTGAGGATTATATAAACTAGGAAGAGTTATGAGAAGGGGCATCTCTGTAGTCCAGATAAGAAGATATAATCAGAAGTAGAGTTGAAGCAAAATAATTGTTTGTTCTAATGGGTCTGTCAATGTATTATTGAAGATCAATAACAAAGGAAGTGAGAGCAATGGTTATTCAATTCAGTATATGTTGTAGAAGACCTTTATTGGACTGCAACTGAGTCATTAAAGAATAAATGACACAAGCAAGAGAGCAAGAGATTAAGTTTGTCTGCAGATAACCATAAGACCATGCAAGCAGACAATACATGAGAAGTGTTATACATTTTATAACCTACATAAAGGGAGGAAGGGTGGAGCAAGGGAAAACAATTCTAAGTCGAAAGGTCAAATCTGATAGGGATTTTGTTAATGGATTCCTGACTCAAAGTCAATGAAGAGTAAAAAATATTGAATTACATTTTAAAATTAAAGGTGGTTGAGTGGTGCAAGGGCAGGTTGGAGCCTTCAGGGGAGTTGGTGCTTCCTTTTCAGTTGTACCTGACTAAATAGGAGGTTGTATCCTCCTACCAGTTGGTGCTTCCTTGTCATTTATAGCTGACTAAACAGGGGGTCAAACCCTTCTACCAATTGGCTCTGGTGAAAAGGGGTGTGGGTACATCCTGGTTAGTTGGTGCTAATCGAAAAGGAAGAATATCTTCCTTCTATGTAACTTGTATGAAAAGGAATTTTGCAGTTAATAGAAAAGAATTGGTGGTTTTCCCTTTTGGGTTCCACGATAAATCTTTTGTTCATAAGGGTCTGTTGTTCATCATATATTAATTAATTGAATAATTAATGTATGTTCTTAATATTGAAGGAATCAATAAGAAAAAGTAGGCAATATTGATTCACCACCCCCCCCTCTCAGTATTGTTGGATATTCCATCACTGTCATGCTTTTATTTTTTCTCAAGTTTCAGTCTTCATCGCACCTTACTATGAGAATAAATGTGATGTCATTGCACTGTGTCCTTCTTCCTACGATGATACCTAAATGTCACACTATGACCTGCGACGATTTTTGAAGAAAGTTTTGAGTGGCATTCTTTCTCTTTACCCAGATTCTTTATCATTGCTTGGGGTGAATTTTTGGCTCTGTTGGATTATTGTTCACAGCCTGGTTTGCAATTTTTAGTTGATATTGATCATTTTTCAAGTTTTGAAATAATTTCTCATAGACTTCAAAATTTTGTCTTTCACTTGTTGCTGAAAGGGTATAATCTCTGGGTTTCATCCTTGAGTGCTTTTCAGTCAAGGTATTAATGATCTTTTCTGAGTTTTTGATTTTTGTTGATTAGAAAACAAATTTTGATTTCATTATCTAAACAAATAATTTTTCTTGCTTTTTCACTTTTGGTTGTATTGTGAGTTAATTTTGGGGAATTGAGTTGTGAGTGCATTCATTTTATTTAAAACATTTTTCTTTTTCCTTGATTCAGATCTTTTCTTTTATTGAAAAGAAAAATATTTGAAAATTATCTTTTTGTTTGGACTGTTTACAAGAAACTTTTTTCATTCTAGCTTTTGTTTAAAAGATAAAAATGGAAAATTGTATTTCTTTGATTGTTTGATATCAAGTTTGTTCAAAGTTTAAAGGAATTGTTATCTTTCAACTTTTTGTATTTTGGAAGAAAAAAATCTTCTCTCTTATATAATTAGAGTTCATCTAACAAAAATAATTGCATCTCATCTCTCTTTTCATATTTTTGAGTCAAGGTCAAGAACTTCATTAGTTTCATCTTCACTTCCTTTTTTAGTAAAACAACAACCATTAAAATTGAGCATAATTTTAAAATTTATCTAGTAACTTTTATTTTCTAGAACTCTTGTACACCAACATTAGCTAGGGTATAGATCTTTGGAATTGGTTGTGAGGAATACTCTCCAAAGCATCAAAACAAACAATATCATGTTGTGAATAGGGGGAGTTAAATCCACTTGCTACATTTTGTCCTGGGAATCCCTTCTAACACAAGGGTCAATCACGAGGTCGCATTAAGGCCAAAAAAGTTACTAATCATGATTTGTTGGTCCTAGTGTAGTGAATGTGCGTATTATTGGGGTCACTTGAGAAAAAAACCCTGTGTGGACCTTCTCAAGGAGATTTTGGGCTTGGATACCCTTCCCTTGCGCGTATATCAGACTATCGACTACTTCCCCAGGAAACATTGTCGTAATAAACTTAGTGGCCTACATCTTTAGGGTCTTTACACGAGGTGACTGTGGAGGGGAAATTATTCACAGTAACTGGAATCGACATTGGCTAAACTCACTTGATCTCCTTGGAGAGTATACCCACGATTATGTGTGGGAGCTTGCACCAGGGTGTAAGTCTTTTAATAAGGTCATCAATGAAACTTTTCCACCTTATTTATCCCAACCCCTTCTTGTCTTGATCTCGTGACGTTGGATTTCATCACCAACTAGTGATTTTGAAATAAGAGGTTTGTTTGTATGCTCAATATCTAGATTTTATTAGTAAATTATGTTTGTCTTCTCTAGTTGGCCATAGATATTTTTTAATGTTTATTGGGTGTGGCCAACATTGGCCCTCGTCGTTCATGTAGGATGCAAGGATTTCCTCTTGAAGAACTGAAAGAATACACCCCCTTTCTTCCTAATTAACTAGAGGTTCCTTCTCTTGAAGGCGCATTCAATAACGACGCATACTCTAAGATTGGGAGTTATACTCCATTGATTGAACCATCACTGCCTTTGAATCCACTATTGATTGTTTCCCAAGAGCATGTTTTTCTCAGAATAAACTCTTATGGGGTCGTTGTTGTTGAAGACTATCCTAGAATACCTTTGGGACCTTTCATAGAGTCTGGCGTGGATCAACCACCATTTTCTAGAGAAGAATTTAGAACCCCTATTCAAACTTATGGAATTTCTAATCCCAGTTCTATCCCAGTCTATTCTTTGTGGATAACTCCCTCGGAACGCAATATTTTTGATAAACTACGTATGATTCCAAACCAACTTACATCACCACACGTACCTATTACTTCTACTTCTTATACATTGCCTCCAAATAATTTTACTAGTACGACAAGTAATATTGCTATGGTTTTAGACTCACTGTTGGTTGGTACACATGCATTTCCTCCTATCCAATTCACTATTTCTACCACAGTCTCACAAGTTTCACCTTTTTCTATCGGAAGTTCGATAACAATTCAAGATCCTATTGGAACACCACTTCCGTATAGACTGAATCCATCACTTCCACTTGGGTATAATTATCTTAGTAGTTTTATTACTAATCCTACTCAGGTCCCATCTAGAGGACCTAGTCTTTTTGTTCCACTTGGGTATAATGATCTTATTTGTTTTATTCCTAATCCTACCCAGGGTTTATCCAGAGAGCCTAGTATTCCTCCACCACCTGGAGGATATAATATTCTTGGACAAAGTAGCTTCAATATACTTGTAGGAACAAGTCATCCTATTACTTCTGGTTTTCAACTTCATGTTGGAGGATACTCATCTGGGGGTCTACCCCAAGTCGGGGTTCAACCTCAAGTTGGGGGACAACCCCAGGTTGGGACACATTCTAATTTATGGGCAATCTATTCCTAGATTACAAATCCAACCTTGGAATTTTCCTTTCCAAGGAAATTAACAACTTCTTGGGGGGAAATATACTCAAACAAATTCTTTTATACCCTCCTATCTTGAGCATCCTTTTCCAGGCACTGTAAATCCTACCCGGCGTCAATATTTTCAATCCAATGCCCCTTTCCAAGGTGGCATGCCAAATCAACATGCTAATGTTGGCTACTTGAATCAACAACCGAATTTGACTATACCCTCTAACTATTTGCAAACACCTTATGGTCCTACTGGTATACCTACAAGATTACCTTCCCAAATTTATCAATTTCCTCAAGTTAACATACCGTTACCATTTCTAGCTACTTTTGATTTACTGGATTTGTCTATAATTATGAATGATTCTATCTTACATTCTCCTTTTTGCTCTGTTATAACTTCTAAATTACTGTCGAACATTCCAAATTTTGACAGGTGATTGAGAGAAGATCCAAACAATCATGTCATAACCTTTCATCTTTGGTTTTCATCCAACTTTTTGATGGATGACTACATATGACTACATCTTTTCCAATGCACTCTTATGGGTTCGACTACCAAATGGTACATTGAATTTCTGAGAGGTTTCTTCAATGATTTCAATACCTTGGCCATGGATTTCTTGACACATTACTAACTTTCGATGCAGTATAAGACAGGAAAAAAAAATTAAGTTCATTTAAACAATCCTCTTCTACCCACATATGATATCATATTCATGAGTGGAAGAGGAGACGACGATTAATAAACGTTCTTCTTCCTAGTCAATTGTTGGCTGAGTGGTTAAAAATGTCACTCATTGGTCCTATAGCTCATGATGTTTCCATGGGGGGTTTCGTCATAGAAAAATAGATGATCAATCATGCCCAATATTTGGATCTTGTTTATTCTCAAACAGGCACATTGTATGACTTGATCTCTGACTCTCCTTGCCCATCTACAAAACCAACCACACGACTTCTGGTGGAATCTCATGCTACATATAGTTTGAATGGAAATTTTCATACAAAGACTTAGAAAAAACAAGTCAATCATTCCAATCCCAAACCTACTACTACCATTGTACAAAATGTTACTCCTCCTGCTACTTCTCTCAGTAAAACCTCTAAGGTAAATATAGTCCAGTCTACGACTACCAACAAATATCAAAATAAGAAGAAAGGGAAGGGTAAGAATATAGAGGATAAAACTAATAATCAACAATTGGATAAACTAAAAAATCAACCTATTGATGATAAAGAAAGGTGAAAACCCCATTATCCTTGTCTTGTTTGTGGTGAGTACCATTACACAAAATATTGTCCAAGACGTGCATAAGTTACTTGATTCCTCCAAGGAGACAGGACTCCCCCTCAGCCTGTCATTTTGTCACAATGTTTTCCTTCTCAACAGTAGGCTGAACTAGTTATTCATGACCAAAATTATCCCTCCACTAATTCTTAGGTGCTTATGTGCACTACTTCCAAGAAAGACGATGTTGCAGTCACTACTCGAATCAAAGATTATTCTTCTTCCAAAGAGAAGGTTGGTGATCAAACTCCTCCATCGGCTTTGCCTCTCAATGGTCCTATTCATCTCAAACAACCTAATCTTGATACATTCATTCATCTACCTCCTAAAGGCATCATTCATAAGTTTTGATTTAACCCACATGCATGTGAAACTCAAAAATACAATATTGTAGAAGATCTTGCACGAGCACCATCTGCAATGTCATCTCTCAAATTCCTTCAATGTTGTCCTACTAAACGAAAGGCACTGTTAAACTCTATTGGTGGAATCGATCTTACTGATATGGATTTGATAATATTTTAATTGGAGGATCACATCCCAAGACTTCCTCATCAATTGGATTTTCAAATACAATTAATTGTGGAAACAAAGAATATTTGTTGAACAATTGTTGATGAAGGGGCTTTGACTTGCATAATTTTTGTCACCTGTTGGAAAGACATTGGATCTTCTTCTCTTACTGAGTCACATAACACATTAAAATATTTTAATGGTATCGGGTATAAGCCTTTTGGTGTTCTTCCTGCATTATCTATTGCGTTAGAAGGAAAATTGTTTATTATTGAGGTTGAAGTGTTCGATGCACCTCTTGATTACAACCTCTTACTTGGCCATAGTTTGATTGATGCTATGCGATCAATTGTTTCTATTATTTTCCATGTGATACGTTTGACTCACCAAGGTAAAGCTATTAAAGTAGATCAACTCACCTTTTTTATTTCTAATTCACGCATTAGTAATGTTCCATTCATAGATAAAACACCTCTTGGTTATGGGAATGGCGGTGTGGGTATTTAATTCGAAATATATTTGCAGAAATAAAAGAATACAGATTATTATCAAAATATGCTTAACAAAAAATAAAATATATACAGTAAAATTGATTTCTATTCAATAAGGAAATAAGTTGAAACTATAAAATGTAGTGGAAACAAGCTTGCTAGAATGGTGGCGGCTTATCTCTGAGAAGAGATGTGACAACTATGCTCATTCACTAGAATATCATTACAATGAGGATATGAAGGCCCTTTTACAATAAACGGGAATGTTGAAAACCCTAGACATCCAAAAAATCTAACCCCAAGACATGAAGTGCCAAAAGTCATTTGGGCCCCGTTTGGGTAAGTTAGTACATCAACTTCCTAGGGTCGTAACTTTTCCATACGATCTTCATTTTAGGTGAACAATAGGTTGTTGGAAATTTCTATCTGAGGAACATAGATATTTCTTCTATCTATCAAATGTTATTTTTACTATGGTGAGCCCTAAAAAATGTTGTTTAGTGCCTCAAAATGACCCCACAAGTCAGGGACACGAAAACTAGGGAAACAACTGCCAAAATGAGCCAGTTGGAATAGGTGGGAGGCGACCAAAATACATATGGATCAATACTCCCCCCTGATGAATAAGTGGTCTCTATTTCATTGATTTCCCCCATCGTATGAGGAAATTTTTGTTGAACTTGGCCCTGGGTGAGCCACTTGCCTTGGTTCAGGAGATGCCCTGCTTTGACAACTCAATAAAGATGGATCCTTTACTGAAAAGTGTCTGTTGGGTATCTGTTATAATATTTGCATGAGTAGTAGTGTCTGTGCATTGCGCTAGGTGCGCAGGGGAGTTTGAGGGGGGGTGGAGGGGGTTTGGGGGCAACACCCCCAAAATTAATTTTCTTCCTCAAGAAACATGTCACATATTTAGGTGGTTTTTCGGCACCTGCTTTTTTGCCGATGGTTTTCTATTTTCGGTTAAGGAATTAGGGTTGTTGACTAATCCAAGTCATTAGGTTAGGGTTTTGGATTTCTTTGGATCCTATATGTATATTGTATTGTAATCAATGTATCATGATGAATGAATATAGAATATGATGGTTTTTCTGATTTAGGTTTCCATGGGAAAAATCTCTGTGTAATGTTTGTTTTTTCCATTGTATATTTTCTGTTCTTTTACTAAAAATCTGTTTGTAGTAAATACTGTACAAGGTTAAAATCTACATTAGAAGGGCACTACAAACGTTCCACATATTTGGGTGTTTTTTTAGCACATGGTTTTTTTCTCATGGTTTTTTATTTCCGGTTAAGGAATTAGGGTTGTTGACTAATCCAAGTCATTGGGTTATGGATTTGGATGTCGTTGGCTCCTATATGTATATTGTATTATAAACAGTGTATCATCATGAATGAATATAGAATATGTTGGTTTTCCTGGTTTGGGTTTCCAGGGGAAAAATCTCTGTGTAATGTTTGTATTTGCCATTGTATATTTTTTGTTCTTTTACTGAAAATATGTTTGCAGTAAATATTGTAGAAGGTTAAAATCTACATCTGGTATCATAGATTTTTTGGCTTCAGGGGGACACCTTTGTGGTCAAGGGTTTGTCTTGGGACTGTGATAAGCCTTGTTACAGTGGGAGATCTATGGTATTGATTTTTTAGGTGAAACGAAATGGCAAGAAATTTTAAAATGGATATTGAGAAGTTTAATGTGCAAAGTTTTGAGTCATGGAAGCTCAATATGGAAGATTTGTTGGTGGACAGAGATTAGTGGATCATGGTAGATCCAGGTACTACACCTATAAGAACTACAATAGATGACTGGAAAAAGTTAGATCGGAAGGCAAAGAGCACAATTCGATTGTGTCTCTCAGATTCAATATTACTGAATGTGTCAGAGGAAGCTACAACCAAGGATTTATGGGATAAGTTGGGGAATTTGTACGAGTCTAAGTCACTAGTGAATAAACTATTACCAAGAAAGAAGTTGTATAACCAGAGGATGAGATATGGAGACTCAGTGGCAGAACATTTGAACGCCTTCAATACTGTGGTAAGTCAGTTAGTATCTATTGAGATTAAATTTGAGATGAAGATAAATGAATCAGTTTACTATTTTCTTTACCAGACTCGTGGGATAGTACGGTTTTGGCCATAGGTAGTAATACAACTTCCTTGAATTTTGATGAAGTGGTCGCATATTTGTTGTCGAAGGAGATGAGACAAAAGAATATGGAAGGACAAAGAACATACACATTATTTTCAAGAGGATGTTCCTAGGAAAGAAATAGATCTAAGTTCTCAATTGGGAGATCTAAGTCTAAGGGTAGATCTAAATTTCTTGGAATGTTTGTAAAGGTATGTTGGAGATGTGGAAAAGGAGGGCACTACAAGAAGTAGTGTAGATCCAAATTTTGAGAAAAAGAAGGGATTTGAAGAATCTCCTTCTACAAAAGAAAAGACCTCCAAGGAATAAGGAGGGGATGTGTACTTGGATTCTTCGAGAACACATGCATATCATGAGGCATGGTTGGTTGACTTTGGTGCATCCTTTCATATGACTCCCCACATGGAGTGGTTCTGAAAATATGAAAGGTATGATGGACGTAATGTTTTCTTAGGTGATGATTCGATAAACATAATCATAGGATGAGGAAAAGTGAAGTTGAGGCTCATATATGGAAGGTTTAGAACACTACCTAGTGTTCTGCACATCCCATGTTTGGCCAAAATTTTTATTTATGTAAGAAAAATGGATGATGTAGGGGTAAAAACAATATTTGAAAAGGAAACCTGTAGGATGGTTCAAGGAGAAATCATGTTGCTGAAGGGAGTTCGGTTTGGAACTCTGTATAAGATGCAAGGAAGCACTATTAGTGATGGGTGTAATAGTTCCATTGTTCCTGATATTGGAGTTGAAGAAGAAAAAACTGCTAGAGTCTCTGGAGAAAAGGTTATGTTGTGGCATCAAATGTTGGGGCATATAGGAGAGAAGGGTATTCAACTACTACACGGTAAAGTTATGGTTAAAGGCATGTATAAATTCTCTCTGGATTTTGATTTCTGTGAACATTGTTTATACGGGAAGCAAAATCGGGTAAGATTCCCCTCTAGTGCAACAATGGCAGAATGAATTTTACAGCTAATTCACAGTGATGTTTTTGGACCTATGTCAGTCCCATCATTGGGAAAATATGTGTACTATGTCTCATTTATAGATGAATTCTCAAGGAATACTTGGATATATTTACTCAGGAAGAAATCTGAAGTCTTTGACAAGTTTAAAGAGTTTAAGGATCTTGTTGAGAATCAAATAGAGAAAATATTTAAGGTGTCGAGGATAGATAATGGCGGAGGGTTCTGCGGGAATGAATTTGAAGAATTGTGTAAGAAGTGTGGTATAGAAAGGAAGAAGACTACTCCATACACACCTCAACATAATGGAGTTGAAGAAAAAATGAACAAGAAGCTGATGGAAAAAGCAAGGTGCATGTTGAGTGGTGTCGGGTTAGGGAAATAATTCTTGACAAAGGTAGTGGGTACTACATGTTACCTGATCAACATATCACCATCATTAGCATTGGATGACAAGACTCCAAAAGAGGTATGGATTGATAAGGAACCTTCTCTCACACATCTCAAGGTATTTGGTTGTGATGCTTATGTTCATGTTCCAGAGGAAAATATGAGTAAGCTAGATAAGAAGGTTGAAAAATGTATCTTTATTGGATATAAATATGATCTCAAATGTTATAAGATTTGGAACCCAGAAACTAAGAAGGTAGTGTATAGCTGAGATGTGGTATTTAGAGAAATGAAAGATGTTGTTAAAAAGGATGTCCTACCAAGTAAGGAAGAACCTCAAAAAATAGAGTTTGATTTAAAGGATGATGAATTAGACTCTACAGAAGAACAAGAATCAGAAGAAGAAGATCCTCATACTCTGGTATTGAGGGGATCAATTCGAGAAAGAAGGCTACCAGAATTGAGGGAATTGATTTTGGTGAGATTTTTTCTCTTGTTTCCAAGTTAACCTCTATAAGTTTTTTGTTATCTATTGCTGCTGCATTTGATTTTGAAGTAGAACACATGGATGTGAAGACAAAATTTCTACATGGGGATATAGAACAAGAAATCTATATGAAGCAACCAGAAGGTTATGTTGTGAAGGGAAAGAAGGAGCTGGTATGCAAGATGAAAAATTCCATGTATGGTTTAAAACAATCACCAAGGATGTGGTATCAAAAATTTGATACTTATATGATGAGACTTGGCTTCAAAAGAAGCAAAGAGGATCATTGTGTGTATTTTAAATTAATTGGTGATCATTTGATTTATTTGGTCTTGTATGTGGATGGCATGTTGCTGATAGGAAACAACAAGGATATTATCCAGGATGTGAAAACTCAGTTGTCCTCTAAATTTGACATGAAGGATATCGGTGCTTCAAATTTCATTTTGGACATGGAAATTAAAAGAGATTGGAAAAAGAGGAAACTCTAGTTAAATTAGAGAAAATATGTCGAGACAGTATTGCATAGATTTAATATGCAATAATGCAAACCGGTCAAGGTTCCTATTCCTATTGGGGTAAATTTATTTGAAGATCGGTGTCCCAAGACACAGGAAGAGGAGAAGGACATGTCTTATGTTCGATATGTGAATGCAGTTGGTAGTTTGATGTATGCAATGGTATGTACTAGACCGAACATTGCACATGCAGTGGGAGTTTTGAGCAGGTATATGTCAAAACCAGGGAAGGAGGATTGGACAATAGTAAAAAGGGTTTTTCAGGTATTCGTATGGCATTGCTAGCTATGGATTGTGCTACAAAGGAAGACCAGGATTGGAAATATTGGTGTATATACATGGATTTGTGGATGCATACTGGGTTGGAGATATAGATCAGATGATATCTACAAATGGGTATGTGTTTAACCTGTTTGTAGGAGCAATAAGTTGGATGAGCAAAAGACAGGCTGTAGTGGCACTTTCAACTATAGAATTTGAATACATGGCAACCACTCATGCAAGTAAGGAATCAATATGGTTACAAATATTTGTTCATGTATTGGGTTGGTACAACAAGTTGTAAGGATATATTGTGACAGTCAGAGTGCAATTTTTCTGGCGAATAACCCGACTTATCATTCAAAGACAAAGCATATTGATATTCAATATCACTTTGTGGGAGACATGATTGAATAAAAAAAAGTATTGTTGATGAAGGTGGACACTTTGAAGAATTTTGCAGATTCATTAACAAAATCTGTGAGCACTGAGAAGTTCTCTTGGTGTAGAGGATCCATGGGCATTTCTTCCCTAGATTGTTGACTATGTAACCCTGTAACCCTCTGTATGCAAAGAAAACAACAAGTGGGATAATTTTGGGGGTGTAGGGGGGTTAAAGGGGGCCTCTAGGCCCCCCCTTGGGGGTTTTGGGGCAGTGCCCCTGAAAAAAAATTGTTTTCCTCGGGAAACGTGTCACATATTTAGGTGGTTTTTTGACACATGGTTTTTTGCTGATGGTTTTCTATTTTTGGTTAAGGAATTAGGGTTGTTGACTAATCCAAGTCATTGGGTGAGGTTTTTGGATGTTTCTCTCTCCTATATGTATATTGTATTGTAAACAATGTATCATGATGAATTAATATAGAATATGTTGGTTTTCCCGGTTTGGGTTTCTAGGGGGGAAATCTCTATGTAATGTTTGTATTTTCCATTATATATTTTCTGTTCTTTTACTTAAAATATGATTTTATTAAATATTGTACAAGTTTAATGATCTAGGTGGATATCATTCGCCACCCACCTTTTCCATCTGGCTCAAAACAACTTTTTGGAAATTTTGGTAATTTACTATTTTTAGCAATTTTTCGGGTCCTAAACTTCTGGAGTTGTTTTGAGGCCCTAAATGACATTTTTTTGGGTATCTTCAGATTGGAATGATGAAAATTTCATCAATAGTTGTATACCTCAAACAAATATTTCGAACGGGCTATCATACACCTAAAACGGAGATCGTATGCAAAAGTTACGACCTCGAGTAGTTGATGTATTGACTTACCTAAATGGGGCCCACATGAATTTTGGCGCTTCATCTCCTAGGGTTGGGTTTTTGGATGTCTAGGGTTTTTGACATTCCTATTTATTGTAAAAAGGAATTCAAAGCCTCATTGTAACTATATTCTTGCGAATGTGAGTAGCTGTCACATATCTTCTCAGAGATAAGTTTCCACCATTCTAGCGAGTCTCTCACTCTGTATTTTTACACTCTCTGTACATTTCTTTCATTTATAGAAATATTGTATTATTGTATCTCTGTGTTTATGGTTTCATCTTTGATACATTTATGTTATATTATTAGATATCCACGATATCTCTGTGCATTTCTTTATTACATCTCCGCTCTCATTTTGTGCCAAAAATAATCTAGATAAGTTAAAATCTATAGTGCCCTTGATATGTTTGTCCACAATTTAATCACTGGATGCTTGTTGTATGCAGGTGGGGTTGAGGTTTGTTGGTGCTAGTTTTTTTGCTATCTCTGAGGTGTCCAATGATGGTGGTAAATATGATTGAAGGATATCCACATTGAACACTGGGTGAAATCCAAGGAAAGGAGGAATGTTGAGATCAAAAGCATTATCACCCACAACCTTGGTGATGTTGTATGACCCATAATGGAGTGGGAGAAGATTTTGATGGGGTCATATAAGGCACTCTTTTTGCAAGTGAAACCAAAATTTTTCGCCCACCTAAAACTTATGTGGCAACTAGTGTTGATCATGGCACTACTTGTACTTGTCATTGGACTTTTGTAGGATATCTTGAACTTGTTGGCAGATGTGTTGGATCTTCTCAATGAACCAGGTGGCTTTGTTAACTTTAGTTGGAGGAGGAGATGAGTTAGTCGAGGTTACCGCAAGGGGTAGTGCAACATCTATGGGACCCAATGGTTGGAATCCCAAACCCACCTGAAAGGGGTTGTGGTCGATTGTGATATGTAAGGCTCGGTTGTAGCTATGTTGAACATAGCGGAGACTCTCATCCCATGTGTGAGGGTTCTTGGAATTATACATGTGCAGGATATGCATGATCATTCAATTTGTGACATTAGTTTTTCCATCTGTATAGGGGTGGAAGGACATGGTTTGGTGATTTTTGTGTCCAACAGTGACCAAAGGCTTGACCAAAATGTGCTGAGAAATTGACTATCCCGATCTTATACAATTGTTTATGGGATTATACAATGTACCCAAACTCGTTCAAAGTAGATATTGTTAGTGGCCTCTGTTGTGATTCTCTTCTTGCAAGAGGCCATAATATCCATATTAGAAAAGTGATCCACAACCACAAAAACATAGTCATTTCCCCACTTGGTGGATGGGAGGCCCGACATGTAGTCCATTGAGATGGATTCCCATGGTTTGTCAAGAGTAGGAAGAGGGGTGTACATGCCCTGTTTATTAGTGGTTGGTTTGGCAACCATGCAGGCAGTACAATACCTGATATACTTGCTAACCTCTTGTTGTAGTTTCAACCAGTAAAAATGTTTCTACAACATTTCCACTATTTTTTCGATGCTGAAGTATCTTTCCACCTGACTATAGTGGGTTTCCTAGATAAGCTTCACTCTCTCGCTTGATGGAAAATAGATATGTCCCAAATGGCACAACAACCCATCCTGAAGATGGAAATTAGTGACAATTGTGTTTGCGATCAACATTTGGTATGTGGTGAAGAAGTCTGGGTTTGTCTCATAGAGTTGGGGCCATCTAGAGGTCTCATGGCCATAAGAATCTAGCACTGTGGTGAGTGTCATGACTGGTAGTCTGTTGAGGAAATCAACAACGTGGTTGGTGCTTCCCATTTTATACTTGATGTTGGGGAGGAATTGTTACAAGTAAGTGGACCACTTCTGATGGAGGTCATTCTACAATTTGCCTTGTGTTTGCATGAACTGTAGTGGTTTATAATCAGTGTGGATTATTGTCTCCCACCCAAGAATGTGATGTCTCTACTAGAAATAGGCTTGCATAATGGAGTACATTTCTTTGTCGTAAGTAGGGTACTTACGAAAAATATCTGATAGTGTCTCACTATGATAGGCCACGGGGTGGCCATGCTGAGTGATAATGGCACCCAAAACATACTCTGAAGCATCTGTCTCGATCTCAAAGGGTTTTTGCAGGTCTGATAGTGAAAGTATTGGGGCTAAGCACAAGTGCTGCTTCAAATCATCGAAATCTTGTTGTTGGGACCAACCCCACATAAATTTCTCCTTACCATCACCCCTCATTACTTGGATGAGGGCCCATGCAATATGGTATAATCCCAACACGAACCTACAGTAGAAATTGGCAAGGCCTAATAAGATTCGATGCTTAGTGAGTGTGGTTGGGGTTGGCTAGTCACAGATGACTTGGATTTTGGCTGGATCCACATGTATGCCATGTTGATCAATGATGTAACCTAGGTAATGCACCTTGTCCATGCCGAAGGAGCATTTTTCCAAGTTGGCATAGAGCTGGTGTTGTCGCGGGGTGTGCATAACCTACTGAATATGCTACAATTATTATTCCCAAGTCTTGTTGTAAATGAGGATGTCATCCAGATACACCACTACAAAATTTTTGGTGAATAGTCACAGGATATAGTACATCATCCTCATGAAAGTGGTTGGAGCATTTGTCAAACCAAAGGGCATGACCAAACATTCAAAAATACCTTCCTTTGACTTGAAGGTAGTCTTCCATACATCTATATGTTCTATCAGGACCTAGTGGTAGCCAAACTTCAGATCAATCTTACTAAAATTTTTGGCCCCCATTAGTTGATCAAGGAGGTCATCGATTCGGGGAATCGGGTACTAGTTTCTGACTATGATTTCATTCAGGTCTCAATAATCAATGTAGAGTTTCCAGGTTCCATATTTCTTCTATACTAATATGATTGGGCTCTTGCAAGGTGATGAGTTGGGATGAATGTTACCCTTGCAGAGAAGCTCTTGGATTTGCTGCTTGATCTTCTCATTCTCTAATAGATAACGGTGGTAGATTGGATCATTGGGAAGTGGTGCATTGGTGGTCAGATCAATAGGGTGCTTGACGTGAAAGTGCAGAGGTACCCCGATAGGTGAGGAGAAGATATCTAAGTATTCTTCCATAACCTTATCCACTTGCTTCTGCTGTGTGGAGAGGTAGGCCGTGGAGACCTTGGATGTGGCTGTGATCTTTCTCTCATTCTGAGAGTGAATCACATAGAAGACAACCTTCCCTGTCTGAGAGATGACCTTTTTGCATTGCTTGGCATAGATCAAGGAAATAACATTGGGTGGGACTGCCTCGGGTATCCTATACAATTTCTTGTTCAAAGTAATAATAACACTATGAGTCCTAGACTCATATACAACACGACGTTTCCATAAATATGGTTGGACCAAAAGAACATTACAAACTTCGAGAGGGAAAACATCACATAATACCTCATATTTTAAGGGCTTGATTTCGTATGACATGAGACATCGTTGGCTAACGTGGATGTTGCATCATTGGTGGAGCCATCCAATGGTGTAGGGTTGTAGGTGCGACGTTCTCGATGGGGAAATTTGCTTGACAACCTATGTTGAGATAATGTTCTTTTGGCTACCTATATCAACTATGAAGTGCAGTGGGGTACCCTTCACCCACATCTGTGAATGAAAAAGGTGCTTGCCTTTCTATGGCTCATCTGGTTCATCAGGATGAAGCTTAGTGGTAGCAACAGTAGCACTGGGCTCTGCATCTATGATTCATATCCCCATTTCTAGTTCTGACTAAGAGTCAAAACCTACATATGATTGATAGGCTTTCACCTCATCCACCAGTGACTTCTTCGAGAAAAAATCAATAGTTTTATGCTAGGGACTCTTATGGAAGTTGCACCATTTCTCGGTATCTTTCTTTGTTTTTCTGATGTCCTTCTTTGTTTGCAGCCTGGACTAGTTTTCCTGAGGTTGTCCATATTTTCTCTGTCCTTTGTTCTATGGGTTAGGTCACCCTTTCTCGGCTTTTAGTGTGATGGGTTCCCAAGCCCAAATTTTCGTGTCTTTTGCTTGAGATTATGCTCAATTTTGACGACATATCAGTAGGCCGCACCCAAGGATGAGATGTCTAGAAACTCCATTTTGGCCTAGATGTATCTATGCATACTATCGCGATACTTTAGAACCATACATTGCTCAAAATATTTGATACCCAGCTTGGTGTGCAAGGTATGGAAGATATTTGTGAACTTGGGCACTGCTTGGTCTCTTTTCTACCACAGCATGGTCCATTTTTTGTGCAGGTTGTCATAACTTCCACCAGGGTAGTCTTGTTTCTTAATAACATCCCTGAAGGACTCCTAGGTGACAACGACTATAAATAATTAGGGTTCCTCTATTTCCTTTTTCTCACAGAAAGTTTCCCACCAATATTTGACATGGGGGATGACTTTGAGGAGTGCAAAAGTAATATTTTCTCTATTCAAGAAGTTATGGACAGAGAAATTCCCTTCTATAAGATTCAACCATTTTTCTACTGCATATGCATCTATATGACCTTCAAATATATGAATCTTGAAGTTTATTTGTACCTTGAAGGGGCGTCACATCCTTTTGAGAAAGACATGTCACATGTTGGTAGTTGTCGAAGGATTTGTGCAAAACTGTCCATCATCTTGTTCCTCTGTTGCATGAGGGATTCATAGAGAAAAATTTTGAAGGGATCTCATGTCCCATCATATTTTTTTTATTCTTCCATGAAAAGTCATTTGTTTGTGCAAGAGATTTTTTCCTCAATAGAACCAAGCTCGAGACCCAATTATTTGTACCCTGACCTCGTTGGTGACATGCATTAAGAATGACAAGGAGAAAACCGCTATGATACCACTAATCTAGAATATATTTTCATAACAAAATGAATAGATATTATTATCAAAATATGATTAAAACAGAAAAATAGATATAAAATAAAAAAAATCTATTCAGTAAGGAAATAAGTTGAAACTGTAAAATGCAGTGGAAACAAGATTGTTAGAATGGAGGCGGCTTATCTCTGAGAAGAGATTTGATGGCTACGCTCATTCGCTAGAAGATCATTACAATGAGGCTTTGAAGGCCTTTTTACAATAAACAGGAATTTCAAAAACCCTAGACATCCAAAAATCCTAACCCTAGGAGATGAAGCGCCAAATGTCATGTGGGTCCCATTTGGGTAAGTTAGTACATCAACTTACCTAGGTCGTAACTTTTGCATACGATCTTTGTTTTAGTCACATGATATCCCATTGGAAAGGTCTATCCGAGGAATACGCATTTTGCTGTTATTTATTAAAATTCATTCTGGCTATGGTGAGCTCTATAAAACACTATTTAGGGCCTCAAAACACCCCCGCAAGTCAAGGACCCAAAAATTAGGGAAAAAACTACCAAACTAGAAAACTGCCAAAATGAGCTAGCTAGAATAGGTGGGAGGCCATTGACATCCATTTGGATAAGTATTTTGAAATATTCATCATTAATTGGAACTTTCCCCATTCCACCACCCGATGTTACTCCTCTTGTTGCTTCTATTAACATGATTTTGACCAATGTTGGTGAAATTCTTGAGTCATATGAACCTTGGATAGTACCTACCATGGAAAAATGTCATCGTTATAGATACCAAATGCCACTAAGTCCAGTTGAATTGTCTTATCTTGTTATTCAATCAACATCTCCTTCTTCTCACTCCCTTTGATACATCTCCTGATTCATTTCACATGATATTTCACACTAATGAAACAATCATAGCCATTATGTCTGTGGAAGACACACCATGGGATGATAGACATCATTGTTCTATCCTCTTCCATGAACTTGAGACTATTGAGAGTTACCAATTGATTTCAAATCCGTCCACCTTTAGTAATATCCCTCCGATTTCCAAACCAACACGTGATGTTTTGTATGAAGGAAACTTGGGAAATATTTCACAAACCATCCCTCTGGATATTTCGATTAAGCCTGGAATTGTGGAAAATGTTCACATAGGTGCCTTATGTTCTCCCGATGAGATTCAAACTTACAAGGCCCTTTTCCAAGAATTTTGTGATGTGTTTGCTTGGAGTTACAAGGAAATTCATGGAATTGACCCAGATATTGTTGTACATGAAATTAAGAAATACCTTGACACTAAGCTTGTTCAACAACGACTTTGCCCAGTTCATCCATGAAAAAACAAATGCGATCAAACTTGAAGTTGAGAAAACTCTTAAAGTTGGTTTTGTCTACACTATAACATTGATTGATTGGGTGTCCAATCTTGTTCTAGTCACGAAGAAACAAGGAATGATCTATGTGTGTGTTTATTATAAGGATATTAATAAGGCTTTCCCTAAAGATAATTATCAAACCCCTTTCATCGACTAGATCATCGATGATTGTTCCATAAACAAAATCTTCTCTATGATGGACAAATTTTCTGGCTATAATCAGATAAATATTTTACCAGCGGATCATCACAAAACCACCTTTATTTTTCCTTGGGGTACCTTTGTGTACCATAAACACCCTTTATTTCTCAATAATGTTGGTGAAATGTTTCAAAGAGATACTTATTATGCCTTTCATGATATCAAGAATATTGTACAACCATATCTTAATTATTTATCGACACATTCCATGCATCCTCAAGATCATCCGACACAGTTACGAGCTATTTTCCTCTGGTGTTGGTATTACTGTATACAATTGAATCTGCATAAATGTGTTTTTTGTGTGGAAAATGGACTAATTCTAGGATTTATTGTGTCTTGGCATGGGATCAGAGTGGATCCGTTGAAGGTTGAATCCATCATCAATTTTCCTCCTCCTTCTACCTTACGGTAATTCCAAAGTTTGTAAGGGAAGGAAAACTTTGTACGATGATTCATTTGTAACTATGTTGAACTGAAGAAAGGTTTAACTTGATTTCTTAATAAGGGTCATGATTTTGTGTGGGATGACACCGCTAATAAACCATTTGACTCTTTGAAACTCACATTAACCTGCACACCACTATTATATCCCCCAGATTACAGTTGAGATTACTTTCTATATTTGGCTGCTTCAGATCACACCATCTCCATGGTTCTGGTCCAAGAGGATGATTTGCAAGATGACCTTGTCATTCACTATTTAATTCGAAGTATTACGCCCACCGAAATCAAATAAATGCATGTAGATAAATTGGCCTTGGCAGCTGTTCAAGATGTCTAACTTTTTCGTCACTATATTTTATTGCATAAAACCATAATTATTTTTTTTTGAAACCCTATGAAACATATTATTACACAACAATTGATAGGGGGGAAACACTCCAAATGGATTGTGATTCTCCAGTTGTTTTATTTGGAGTTTGAGAAAGAGAAGTCAAAGAAATCTTTGGTATTTGTTGAGTTGATATGTGACCTTCCCTCCACTGATACAGAAAATGTGGTAGAAGATTATTTTACTGATGAATCTCTCTTTCTGATTAGTTCAGATGATATATGGTATGAATACATCATCATTTATCTTTAAACCCAAAATTTTTGACCTGATGTATCTTGTGTACATCGTCGTCATATTAGGTATCAAGCCCATCAATATATTATTCTTGGTGATACCATTTACCGTCATGGTATTGACTCTGTGTTTCAACAATGTCTGACATATGATGAAGCTGAGAAAGAACTAAATGACTATCATTATGGAGCATGTGGTGGTCATATGTATGGGTATGCCACTACCCAAAATATCCTATGAGCTAGTTACTTATGGCCTTCACTTTTCAAGGATTTCATTCTTGCAGTTCATAAATTCCATGGTTGTCAAACCTATAATAATAAGATTTGATCTCATCCTAGTCCTCTCTATCATGTAGTTTCAGTTGGTCCATTTTATAAATGGGGCATTGAATTCATGACCTGTAACCCTCACTCGGTTGTGGGGCATGGATACATCATTGTAGATGTGGATTATTTCACTAAGGGTTGAGGCGATTCCTACATTCAATAACACCAGGAAAACTACAACACTTTTCATATTCAATCATATCATCACTAGGTTTGGTGTCACTCAGGCCATCGTCATTGACCATGGAACCCATATTAGCAATTTTATGATGTCTAAGCTTAAATGTAAGTTGGGTTTACGGCATGAAAACTCAACCCCTTATTATCCATGGGCCAGTGGCCAAGTTGAAGTAATCAACAAAGTTTTAACCACTATGGTTCGACGAATGGTAGAGATTCATAAGTCAAGTTGGCATACAATGATTTTTTTGAGATTATCGGCCTACCAAATGTCAGTTAAATATTCTATGGGTTTCACGCCTTTCCAATTCATGTATGGTATTGAAGCCATCTTGTCGACTGAATGTGAAATCCCATCTTTGAATCTAGTCATCAAAGTTCTCGCGAACACCATAGCCAAAGAAGAGCGTATTTTGTATTTAATGCAATTAGATGACACTAGTCATGATGCTACATTAGTAATAGAAACCTAGAAGAAACATGTCAAGGCTCAATACAACAAACATGTTAAACCTCATGTTTTTTCTAAAGGCAAAGGTTCTCCTTTATGAACAAGAACATTACTTGTTGGGGGTAGGTAAATTTGAGCTCATGTTCCATGGTCCTTATATAATTCAACAAGTATTAGAGAAAGGGGCTCACGAGCTGGTTGATTATGATGGAATTAGTTTGGGTGAACCTAGAAATGGGATTTACCTAAAGAAGTACTATGCTTAAATTGTTTTGCATGAGTGCTTTGTACTTTAATGTACCATACTCTAGTGTGATTTTTTCATTTCTTTTTCTACCCTCAAACTGCCTACCTTTCCTTTTTCTTGGCTTCCAAATGTCAACATTCTCTCTACCTTATATTAGCTTTGTTGATGGTGATAGTCACAATAATCAAAATCTCGCATCTGTTGCATGGGCAATCTATGCACCTACGGATGATTTTATAAGTCTACATGGTATTTTCCTGGGTTGTGTAACTAATAACATTGCAAAATATAGTGCGGTCATTGAGTTATTGACTAATGCCATTTCAATTGGAATTCATCATCTAATTGTATGACTCGATTATCAACTTGTGGGGCTACAATTAAATAACATATATTCCATTAGAAGTCCTACACTATTACGGGTATAGTTGAGAATTCACCTCTTGGAAAGAAATTTTGATTACATTGAATATCAACACATTCCCAGATATCTAAATACATTAACAAATGATTTGTCCAAATATGTTTTAGATAGACATTTGCGCAATTTATAAATCCAAACACAAACACATAAAGACAAGTAAGCCGGTATAAGTTTTTGTATTATAACACAAAAGGTTACAAAAACGTGTCTTGAGACCAAAATATCAAAGCACATGGCTTCATATACATATATATCATGGATGCTTCTCATGATAAAAAAATATTTCCGATGCTACATGATGAAGCAGTCGACCAATAGATGTTGAAATGCCAAAAATATGGCATTGGTAATGTCAAGGCATCTCATCTATGGAAATGTCAGGGATGTCCATAGTCAATCCCTCGAGGTTATGTTTGATCTCCTCAAGATCCTCATCCACTACTCCCCAACCTACCACTGCACCTACCTCTCCACGCCTCTAGATTGGGGATGAACCTAGAGGTATGAAAGGTGCCACATCTGCATTTTGAAAGATTTTGATTAGTCTCGGATACATAACATAAAAATTTCATAATAAAAGATGTCAAAAACAATATATAATGGAAAATTATTTTTTACCTATGTCTCCCCAATGAGCACCCTCAGGTAGTGGAAAATATGGATCAACATAGAAATCAGCCCCAACATAAGTGTAATCTTCGATCATGATAAGTTGATCTTTCAGCCACTGGAAGAAGGTAGGCCCATATGTAATAGTTGGGATGTCACCATGGTGTGCCATCAGGTTGACCTGCCTCCTCATTCGAAGATCCTGTGGAGTAGGAATACTCTAATCCACATTTTGAATATGTAGAAGTGGGACCCTTTCTAGGAAAAATGACACCAAAATTTATCCGTACCCAAATTGTTTTAGCCGACCAATCCTGGACTTTGTCAACTATTTTTTCATATTCTTGAGGGGGGCCTCATACCTATTAAATACTCAAGGTTCCATGCATTCAATGACATACTGAAATTGACTCTGCAAAGACATGTGTGGAGATACACTCCCTGCCACATGGGTAATGGTGAAGAGTCTTTTCCTCAAATACAAGATGAGGATGTTCTTTATGGGAACCTTCCCACTATGTTTCTCTGTACCAGCCGAGAAGTGTTGCACGACATAGTAATATATTTTGTCACCTCCTCCCCTGCCTCCTGATAATGACACTCGATACCCATGATGAGATAAACTGGTCAATAAATATATATTGTCAATCTCAAAAGGGAGCGTATGTACCCCAACATGGAAAGCTTGTTCATTCATGTCCCACATTCGGACTAAGTGCTCTAATAGAACTAATTGGGCCCTCATGCACTGCACTTTGAATAAATTAAGAAAGACGCACTTCCGGAGTGTCATAAACATGTTGGGATCATTCCCCGCAATATAATCTCCCTTTTCATGTTATCTTTCCCTCCATTCGAGCATTGTGAACCATGGAAAGTATGCCAAAAAATATTTAAACATGAGTTAGTTCTTTGAAAATATAAATTTGTTGCCTTCCCTAGTTCATTTATTCTTTTTTCTTTTTGAGTTGCGGTTGTCATAGGTTGAAGGTGTATCACATTGAGACATCATCATACTTCATCCCTTTAACCCTTGTGACGATCCCAGATTGTCACGGTTCCCGATATAGAGAGTCTGTGACAATTTGGGGGCACTTTCCCCTTTGAAAATTCGTCCATAAAACTCATAAATGACCATAAAAATTGAATACATTTTTTATAGAAGGAGAGAGTAAAGGGAGAGAACCAACATGATGGAGACAGCTCGAAAAATCGTCCACAAATTGTGCTGGAATAGTCGCTTGAAGATTAGGTAAAAATGGGGGTTTTAACATTAGTTTTGGTGAATTACAAATGGAATGGTAAAAATGATTCAGCTTTTGACTTATTTAAACCTATTTTACCATTTCTGACCTAAAATTAAATTATTTTTCACCTATGTTAACCCTAATGAACATTTAAAAGTGTCAATATTACAGGATACAAGTTGAGAAACTGGATATTTTGATATGTATCAAACCTTTTATCGTTTTTTACGTGTTTTTCGCAAATCGTTTGATGTAAATATGCTTCTAATTTTTTTTAGTAAAAAATGTTGAGCATAATATTTGTTCTTTCTCATGCTCGTAAATCTATGAGAATGTATTTTTTTTTGTTTGTGATTTTTTTCGTGACATGTGGGACTAACCTATGGCTACGAAACCGTGACTCAGGGGCATCTAAGCCGTCAAAATAACCTGGGGATCGCACCCGGCCTGAGCCACACCAACCCTTAACATGGCTGGATTTTTTCTCCCCGCGGGTTTAGAACTAGTGACTTTAACATCACAGAGTGCCTTAACAACACACTCTTTCACCGAATGTCCTATGCCTCGGGGACGTAAATCTATGAGAATGTAACCGAGTAAACTTTTATCACTTTTTCAAACTCATAAAATCTATAAGAAAAAGGAACCCCCATCGATTCCTCTTTAAGCTCTTTTCAAACTCCTTAAACATGAAAATATGGTTGAGAGATGTTGTTCTTTTCATGCTTGTTAAATTATTTGAAGAAAACATCTATTGATCGGTATATTATCTCTTTTTCGATCTTATCGGACTACTTTACAAAAAAGGACATTGTGGATTTTTCTTTAAGTGTTTTTCGGACTCTCTAAATATGAAAAAATCCTAGGTTTTCTTTCCTTGGACTCATAAAACAAACATAGAAAGACCCATATGGGAGTGAACCACTCCTTCCTAGGGTTCGTTAAAAATACTCCAAGGGACTCATCTAAAGGATGAGATTACAATTCAAGCATATGATATCCTCCTCAAGCTTGTGTAAAAATAAATAGGTACTCGCCAGAGATTGTGGGGGGGAATTGGGAAAGATATGTATATATGTATATGTTTAGTGGCAGTAAGACACTCTTGAACATGACACCTCTTTTCATTTTTGTATCTGGGTTGGGAAATCCATTTGTCTCTCGTTTGATCATCCTCAAGTCTATATATTGGTCCTCCTTGAGTCAATGTTTCCAAGACAATTGTCGTGTCATTTATATGTTTAAGAGAAGTTCAACTGAAACGAGCCTTGTGTCAAGTCGAGCATCTGCAATCCTCAAATTCTTTCCACGTCGGCCTTCCTTGAGTCAGTTCTGAATAAATTTATGCAATGATCTACTTCAAATCTATTACATGTTTTGTGTCATTGATGGGGGATACATTAAGGCCCTCCTATGACGAGTATTTTCGTATTGACTTCAACTCGTTAACCATGAATCAGACTTAGAAATCATTTAGTACCTTGGATCTTGTTAAGAAACAAAGACAAAATACAAAAGCACCACAATAGATATACAAGAATAATATGCAAAAATCTTCTTTATTACTATCAAACCCTTAGGGTAGGGCAACAACAGACAATGGATCCTATTATGGAAGGGATCCTCTCCTATTCACTTGCCTCTTCGAGGGGGCATCCTCTTATTGAGCTACTACTCCAAATACAATACTTCTCTTCATGTCTCATTACATTTCTTGAACCCCTTTATATAGTGCTACCATCACCTAATAACATTCTAGAGGAGAAATCTTCTAGAAGTAGAACCTTCTAAGAAGTCCTCTTACATTTATTATATCTAATTACCCATTTATTATATCTAACTACCATAGTGGGCCTTATTTAATAATATAGTGGACCTAATCCACCTTACATTGAATGGTCTCCACTATCATCACTATGGGCCCTCTGGGCCCCTCCAATACCTCTCTAGCTACCTTACATTCCATACTCCTTATGAAAGCATTTCCCTCAATGCTTGATGTACAACCATATACCAGGGTCCCATAGATAATTGTGGACCATAATGTTGAAGAAGACTAAAGAACCAAAGTCCCCACATAGAAAGGAAAGCCATCATGCTGAAGTAGTCCAACCGCCATTGTAAACCAGGGTCACATGTCCAAGTGCTCATGTGAACTCCACACGAAAGATATCGACACCCAATAACCAACTGAAAATGATGCTCTCAATACTGACACCTATCATGTGGATCCAAATAAGAATATTCATCCACATAGTGGGAGAGGATCAAAGATGAATCTAGAAGAAACAATACCATTGTAAAATATGTAGACTGAACGCTAGTAACTATCTCCTGATGTGGGACATTGATGTTCTCTATAGAAGGTGGAGTAGATTCATCAAATAAAATATGGAAGTGGTTGTCATCCCAGAAATGACAACTATCCATATACCAATCATCACAATCGGCCTCAAAATAATACCAAGCATATATTTCTTGATTATATTCATCCCCGAGGCCCTCCATAAGAAATATCTCCTGCATGTTATTCAATGAATCTTGAATACTATGAAAACTATCATTGAGGCCATTTGTAAGGCTGTCTATGAGGCTGTCTGTGAGGCCATGTACAAATGCATCCAATGTGTGAAACAATTGGGCTTTGAATGATTCAAGAATTTCTTTCAGGTTTTGAGAAGAAATATCCATCTGAGCACCCTATGAACTCTTCAGTCCCTCAACCATCATGAAAAAAAAAACAAAAATAGACGCAATAAGTTACGGTAGAAAATCGCGGCTTTTTCTGGAAAAACCCTAAAAAACACTTGAAGTTAAAATGCTCATAACTTCACTTCCCGGACTCCATTTTGGCTGATTTGTTTTTTGACATTGGGTGAAATTTTGAGAGGAACTCATATATGTAATTTATTTGGGAAAATTCGGCCTCCATATGCTACATAAATAAATAAAAAATCTCGCCGCCGTCCGCGGAAAAAAATCCTGAAAATTTGTAGATTTTAAAACTTCAATATCTTGACTTCCCAGACTCCATTTCGAACGATTTGTTTTTTCAGCTTGGTTGTTTTTATGAGATGAACTCAGATATACAACCCTTTTCTATAAATTTTTCACAGAAATATACCAAAAACTTCGAGAATGTCATGGCCCTCTTTTTTCTTCTCTGAAAAAAATCTGCAAAAATAAAAAATATTTGCCCACAATGTCTACCCAAGGAAAGTGCTCTAATACCACTAGTTAAGAACCAAAGACTGAATACAAAAGAACCACAACAAATATACAAAAACAATATGAAAAAATATTCTTTATTACTATCAAACCCTTAGGGTAGGGAAACACCATACAATGGATCCTTTTATGGAAGGGATCCTCTCTTGTTCACTTGCCTCTTTGAGGGGGCATCCTCCTATTGAGCTACCACTCCAAATACAATACTTCTCTTCATGTCTCATTACATTGCTTGAACCCTTTTATATAGTGCTACCATCACCTAAGAACATTCTAGAGGAGAAATCTTCTAGAAGTAGAACCTTCTAAGAAGTACTCTTACATTTATTATATCTAATTACCCATTTATTATATCTAACTACCATAGTGGGCCTTATTTAATAATATAGTGGACCTACTCCAACTTACATTGAATGGTCTCCACTATCATCACTATGGTCCCTCTGGGCCCCTCCATTACCTCTCTAGCTACCTTACAGAGCCTGCATGCCTCAATGACAGGTTTCCTCATTTTTGACAGTGGGTTCACTTCATTGGCCTCTAATTAGAAAATTCCATCGAGTGTTTGACTTCATATCATTAATTTACATTTGTTGGATTGTACTAGAGTACCTTGGGAGTTGTTGACATCAATGGTGATTTTCCTCACACTTGTTAACGGTATTCATTAATGACTAGTAATCAAGTGGTTTTTACCATATTCGAATTCAACATCTTTAATCACATTGATAGATTTGTACTTCAGGACAATGGAAATGGAGACCCTAGATACTTTCACATGGATCTGGGTTTTGATGGAGTATTCATGATTTTGTACTAACACATAGATCCACCATTTATTTCTCATGGCCATGTTCATATTGGAGTCTTTATAGAATAGATCCAGTGTGTATTTCTCGTGGCTATGTTGAATCATAATGACATGGATCCACATTGTATGATTGGTGGCCATGATTCACTTGAAACTTATGCTTAGGGTCACTTGTATTATGATTATGGGATTTCCTACCTTAGTAAATGATATGTTATTATGTTGATGCTTGTTTGTTGACAGATTTCCGACTGATGTGCTCCTTAGTCTCGACACACATACTCTAGAGGGAATTCTGTTACAAATTATTTTCATCACCCCCATGAACATTAATGATATGTGTATCTCCTATTAGAAGAAATATCATTTTCCCTATTCCCTGATTCACAGATGTGCTCCTTTTGGCCTTATCCCCTCCTGTCTATGCCCTGGTCCATGTGACCACTCCTCATAAGACTGCAGCCTTATATCCTTATCGGGGTTTTGGACTTTCAAGTGCCGAAATGCACTTGCCTTCAAGATCCGCGATCCTCCGAATCCCGATATGTTCCAACTCCTGCTAGTCCCCTGGGATAGACTCTTGGGTCCATACGACCTCCCTCTATATGACTACAGTCATACCACCTATCGGGACTTCCCCGATGGCTTCAATCGCTACCACACATCCCCTCAAGATGGACGGTTCTGATCGCCTCTCCCTGTTCGCGACTTCAAGTGTCCCGGATGCCTTGTCCTCTGGACTCGCGAAACTCCAAACTCCGATATGCTAAAATGCCGACAGTGCTTGATCTCTACCACCTGTCCTGATGGATGGATGGTTCTAAATGTATCGGGGTTTTCACTATGGATTTCCCTGACCCTTTGTCCACGGGATCCTTCAGCTTGAATTTTCTATCCTTCATCTTGACTTTTCTATCGGGACTTCCCCCAATAGTTTGGATCTTCGCCACGTGTCCCCAACTGATGGACAACTCTAATCCAATCTCGTTTTTCAATAGTTTCAATGCTTCTATTTACTCGACCTCGAGAAATCTGATTCATCGAGTGTCTATATACCGTTGTCTAGTGTCCGGATCTCCTGAATGGATGATCACGTGACACGTGTCCTCTCTCAAACAGATGGCCCAGATTTGTGTCGGGGTTTTCTAGGTGGACTTACCCAATATCCTATCCACGGGAATTCCTATCTCATGAACACCGATATCCCGATGGCCATGCCTCTCATCGATATTTTCCCCTCGGCTATTCCCGATGGTTTAACCACCATGCACCTTCGAGCTGATCCGACGCCTGATGGGTAATTGGACCAAGATCTAATGGTCTAGATTCGTTCTTCCTACGCTCTCCTCCTGCTTCCTTCTGGATGTAGAAACTAATGGTCCAGATCTCCTCCTCCCATCGATCTGACATCTATTGTGCTCCCTCTTGAGTGTTGGCGCTTTCTTCCTGCAGTTGGAAGAATTTCAATATTTCAAAGGCCTCGACCTTTGTCTTCCTTTCTCCTTTGCGAACTCCTCACTCTAATCTCTCGCCATGTGTATGAAAATGTTGTTCCTCCTGAGCTTCTCAAACACTCAGACCCCTAAGGGATTTTATCCTTCTTCCTTCTCCCACAGATGGAGAATATTTGGATGCCCTCCTGGCTATCCTTCTTCTCAAGCAACCTCTTGTTGAGCCTGCAAGGTGTTCAACAACCCTGTGAATATCCCTCAATGGATTCTTCCTTCAAATCACATAACTCAAAAGAGTTATCTTCTCTTCTATGCCTGTTTGCACAATATCTCAATGCCCACCTTCCAGAGTATCTTCTCTCAGAACTTCTAGCAATTTTGTCCTCCTGTGCACCTATGCACCCGCTCAATGCCCACCTAGCAGAGCTCTCAGAATCCTCAGTGATTCTAGTTCTTTATGAACTCACAACAGAGTTCTTCCAAATGCTTTGTGCCTGTGCTCAATGCCCTCCTGGCAGAGTTTCAAGAATCCTTAGTGATTCTGACTTCCTAAGAACTCACAACAGAGTTCTTTTCAATACACTAATGTGCATATACTCAATGCCCACTTGGCAGAGCTTCACAAAACTCCTCATAGATTTTGTCTGCAACTGTGTCTTATCCCACACAACCTTTCCTCGAAGGTGTTTAGTAACCTTGAGGTCTTCACCGAGTTGTTGAATCCAGTTCTTGTGCCGCAACACGTCTTTTTCTAAACCCGCAGAATTCAAAAATGCACCTCTGTGCATGGCTATCAGAACCCCCAGTTTTCTGTCACACCCTCCTGGTGTGAAGCCTCAAAGACCTTCACCTTAAATCAAACACACTCCTGCAAATGCATGATAACAACATACATTCATATCATACAATGGAACACTAACAAACATCCATTCAACACAGAATACATGCAGGAAAAACTGCTCTTTGTATTAAAATGGAAAATGCCTGTATTTACAATGTGTTCCTAAGCATGGCCTATAACAAAGTATCGACTCTTCTCTCCTCTGCTCTCTACACATAGATTCTCTTCAACTACTCATTCCTACCAAAATGAGATACGGAATATCTTTTACCTGAGGGGGCTCTTCAAGCTCTTCCCTCCAACCTACCTACCCTATTCAATTGCATTGAATGGGGTGTCTAGTCTACATCCAGATCTAGATCTCATCCATACAAACATTAAATGTCGATCTTATCTACAACATGTGCAAAGGCACGACTTCACATCTCAACAGCTTAAACATTTAATAACATTCAATTCAGATTTAAATGACGATGGCGCCTCTCTCTTCGTCTTTGAATGCATGCACTTGACGTGGCTAGCTCATTGGCTGGCTGATGTGGAGAGATGCTCCTGCATCATACTCCTCAGCTGCAAAATTCATGAGCTCCTGCTCATGAGCTTCCCATCTCTGATGTTGAAATCCTCTTGGATCCAAAATCATCCTCTGGAGCTGTTCATCTGCTTCATTTTTCTACTGCACTGCTTCCTTCTTTCTGCTCAACTGCTCCTTGCTGGCAGTTTCTGCTGACCTCAACATCAACCTTCTAATCTCCTTGATCACTGCGTCCAGCTACTCTAATGGCCTACCCTGTCCTTCCAGTCTCCTGAGCTGCAAATTTTTTTTGCAATTGAGTAGATCACTGTGATCTCCCACGACTCCTTCCTCATCTTCATTTGTGGCCTCAATTTGCCACTCTGCTGCAGACTTCAGCTCTGCAGTCTCTTCCTTACTGACTTTCTGTTCAGTCACCTTCTCTGACAACTCAACTTCTGCCAGTTCTCTTGCTGGCTCTGGATTGTTCAGCCAATCCTACAACAGCTCCAACTCCCTCTCCCATGGAGTGGTAAATCTGCCTGCCTGCTCTTTGGCTTCCTTTGCTGCTAGCTTCAGTGCTACATCTTATTTTCTTTCTGCTTCCTGGCTGAAAGCATTGAGCCATTCCTCAGAATACTCATCTTCCTCTCCATCTGCCTGGGCATCTTCCAAAGTCTTTTCCAATTCTTCTTTGACAGTCTCAGCTGACTATTCTTTTGCTATTGCTGCACCTGCAACACAGATTTATGCCTCCTCTTAGACAAATGGTAGGAATACTCAAATTCCCCCAATCATCAGAAGATTTCTCATATCTTCCTCTGTCGGCTGCACATGCTGATCCATACTCACCTCTGAGTTTATGAGACCCTCTGATAGTCTCATCTTCTCATCCCTGCCCACCTGGCAGTATGAGATTTTCTCGTTGCTTCCCTGGTAGACTAGGAGATCAATCGATCCCATCTTCATCAACACCCCTTGCTGAATTGAACTCACCTCCGAGTCCATGAGACTTTCAGATAGTATTGAATGGTCATCTCTTCCCACCTGGCAATCTAAAATGATTCCACTACCCTCCTGGCAGTCCATGGAATCAACTGATTCCATCTCTGTTCCTTTGCCCACCTGGCAAACTGGAAACCTTTCGCTGCCCTCCTGGCAGTCTATGAGATCCCGCAGTGACCTCATATCATTGCCCAACTGGAAATGTGAAATTCCTTGGCTGTCCTCATGACAGTCTCTGAGATCCCGCAGTGATATCAACTTGTCGCCCACCTGGAAAACCGAAATTTCCTCTCTGCCCTCCTGGAAGTTATTGAGATCCTTAGCTGATCCCAATTCATTCTCCTCGCCAAGAATGTCCCCAATCTCTGGTTGACATATCTGAACCATTTCCTCTTCTCGTCCATTGAGGTTTTTAGCATACCTCAACCACCCTCTTAACAGTCTTCATTGTATTATGACCATCAACCCCTTGACTTGCCATTTTGCTTTCGGCTTCTTCATGGGCCACTCATATACCCATCTCGGCTTTGCTTTCTGCTGCATCTGCAGTTCAAGCTTCTCTATGTCTATCCTTAATTCATAGATCTCTTTATCCATTTCTGCAAGATTTTCCACCTTGCTCTTCCTTTCACCATGCCTATGGCCTTCAGTAACCATGGTGTTATCTCTGTCTTCTCTCCTAGCAAACCTGCTGCTATCACTCAGTACCTCGAGTGTTTCCAGCTTCCTACTACAGTCCTGTTGACTATCTTCTTGGTTGCTTCCTACCTGCAAACAATCACCACAGAGTCTCCAACACTCAGTCTTCCTTTACCTTCTCCCTCTGCTTGAATATCCAAACAGAGTTTTTTCTCTGATACCACTTGACGTGTATCAGAGTGCTCTTTACCTCTTCTTGCCTCTTCCTGCCTGAAATATATAGACAAGAACAAGGCTCTGATACCACTTGATGCAAGATGAGGCGCTCCATTCAAAACCCGATCCACAGGTCCTTCTTCACCCACATGGCCTTCTACACATAACCATGATCTTCTCCCCGACTCAGTTTCGGGTTTCAAGGTTTCGTGATCCCCAACGTCAAGAGTTCCTATCCTCTTGAACTCATGAACTCCAATTCGCTGATGCGCTCCTTTTGGCCTTAGCCCCTCCTATCTATGCCCTGGTCCATGTGACCACTACTCATAAGACCGTAGCCTTATATCCTTATCGAGGTTTCAGAATTTCAAGTGTCGAAACACACTTGCCATCAAGATCCGCGATCCTCTGAATCCTGATATGTTCCAACTCCTACTAGTCCCCTGGGATAGACTCTTGGGTCCATACGACCTCCCTCTATATGACCGCAGTCATACCACCTATTGGGACTTCCCCGATGGCTCTGATTGCTGCCACGCATCCCCTCAAGACGGATGGTTATGATCGCCTCTCACTGTTCACGACTTCGAGTGTCCTGGATGCCTTGTCCTCTGGACTCGGGAAACTCTGAACTTCGATATGTCGAAATGTCGATAGAGCTTGATTTCTGCCACCTGTCCCGACAGATGGACGGTTCTGAATGTATTGGGGTTTTCACTATGGATTCCCCCGACCCTTTGTCCATGGGATATCCGATATCCCAAACTCTGATCCTCCGGCTTGAATTTTCTATCAGGACTTCCCTTGATAGTCTGGATCTTCACCACGTGTCCCCAACTGATGGATGGATCTGATCCAATATCGCTATTTTGGATTTTTCAATGCTCTGATTTACTTGACCTTGAGAAATATGATTCCCCGAGTGTCGATATACTGATGTCTAGTGTTCATATCTCCTAAATGGACGATCATGTGACACGTGTCCTTTCTCAGAAGGATGACCCAGATTTGTGTTGCGGTTTTCTAGGTGGACTTACCCGATCTCCAGTCCACAGGAATGCCTATTTCACGAATGCCGATATCCCAATGGCCACGCCTCTCGTCGGTATTTTCCCCTCAGCTATTCCCGATGGTTTAACCATTGTGCACCTTCCATTCGATCCGATGGCTGATGGGTAATTAGACCAAGATCCAATGGTCTAGATCCGTTCTTCCTGCGCTCTCCTCCTACTTCCTTCTGGACATAGAAACTAATGGTCCATATCTCCTCCTCCCGTCGATCTGATGGCTATTTTTCTCCCTCCTGAGCATTGGTGCTTTCTTCTTATAGTTGGAAGAATTTCAATCTTTCAAAGGCCTCGACCTTTGTCTTCCTTTCTCCTTTGTGAACTCCTCACTCTGAGCTCTCTCCCCGCGTATGAAAACGTTGTTCCTCCTGAGCTTCTCAAACACTCAAACCCCTAAGGGATTTTATCCTTCTTCCTTCTCCCACAGATGGAGAATGTTTGGATGCCCTCCTATCTATCCTTCTGCTCAAGAAACCTCTTGTTGAGCCTGCAAGGTGTTCAAAAACCCTATGAATATCCCTTAGTGGATTCTTCCTTCAAATCACATAACTTAAAAGAGTTATGTTCTCTTCTGTGCCTATCTACACAATATCTCAATGCCCACCTTGCAGAGTATCTTCTCTCAGAACTTTCAGCAGTTATGTCCTCCTTTACACCTATGTAGCTTCTCAATGCCCAACTGGCAGAGCTCTCAGAATCCTCAGTGATTCTGGTTCTTTTTGAACTCACAGAAGAGTTCTTCCAAATTCTCTGTGCTTGTGCTCAATGCCCTCCTGGTAGAGTGTCAAGAATCCTCAGTTATTCTGACTTCCTAAGAACTCACAACATAGTTCTTTTCAATACACCACTATGCATATACTCAATGCCCACTTGGTAGAGCTTCACATAACTCCTCAGAGATTTTGTCTGCAACTGTGTCTTCTCCCACACAACCTTGCTTCCAAGGTGTTCAACAACCTTGAGGTCTTCATTGAGTTGTTGACTCCAGTTCTTGTGTTGCAGCACTTCTTTGTCTGAACCCGCAGAATTCAGAAATGCACCTCTATGCATGGCTATCAGAACCCGCAGTGTTCTGTCACACCCTCCTGGTGTGAAGCCTCAAAGACCTTCACTTGAAATCAAACACACTCCTGCAAATGCATGATAATAACATACATTCATAGAATACAATGGAACACTCACAGACATCCATTCAACACAAAATACATGTAGGAAAAACTGCTCTTTGTATTAAAATGGCAAATGCCTGTATTTACAATGTGTTCTTGAGCACGACCTGTAACAAGGTCTCGGATCTTCTCTCCTCTGCTCTCTACACATCGATTCTCTTCAACTACTCATTCCTACCAAAATAAGATATGAAATCTCTTTTACCTGAGGGGGCTCTTTGAGCTCTTCCCTCCAACCTACCTACCCTATTCAATTGCATTGAATGGGATGTCTAGTCCACATCCGGATCTATATCTCAGCCATACAAACATTAAAGGTCGATCTTATCTACAGCCTCTACAAAGGCACGGCTTCACATCTCAACAACTTAAACATTTAATTACATTCAATTCAGATTTAAATGAGGACTGCGCCTCTCTCTTCAGCTTTGAATGCACACACTCAATGTCGCTAGATGGCTGGCTGGCTAACGTGGAGAGATGCTCCTGCATCATTATGTATTTCTGGTTTTATATGTGCATAGGTTATTGATGGGTCCCCTATATGTGTGTGTAGATATAGGGTCGAGAAGACAAGATATGTCTAGGTATATTTCTGCAATGGTGTTGAGGACATTGATTGTGATATTAGTATACCAAAGAGATCTTAAAATAATAGGGGTGATATGAGATCAACATTATAATGAGGAGGGGCCATCGATACAAAGACCATTTGTTTGGTGATTTTAGTCACCTGGGTGAGAAAAAACAACCTTTGATTTAGTAGAGGATACTACAATATAAGAAGATAATTGATTAGATTCAATCCATAAAGAGATAACTTGTAAACAAGAAATTAAAGAGACAAACAAAAAGATGGGGAAGAAAATATACTCTCTATTTCCAATGAACAAGAATCTGGCCTTGGAAATACACCTTGGAGGATTTCATAGAGTATATCGACTCTGATCTACTTATTGGAGGGTTATTTTTTGTTCCTTTGGAATTCCCCCCTCTCTCTCTCTAACAAATAAGTGTACATGAAATATTCATTGGAAGAGCCCAAACACTAGCTAGTGGCTATGTGTTAGTTCTTGAGGTGTTTCGAGGTGTAATTGGAACTATCACAAGGCACCTTGCAACTAAAACTCAAATACAATTTTAAAGTTATATTGTGTGGAACTCTGATGGTAATATTGAATTTCTCAAAACCCTCAAAATGTACAGAAAGAATGATCATACGTCTCTCAATCCAAGAGGAATTTTCACATGTGTATCATACATTTTGGTTTAAAGGTGATAGGTGGATGAATACATGAGGAAACATAATTAAGAATAAAATGTATTGTGGTGAAAAAAAATTGCAGTCTTTGTAGAAATAAAATGTACCGAGCATAAAAAGTTCATTAGTTTAAATCATTTGAATATAAATTTGTGAAGGACATATAGATAAAACAACATAATGTATAACACATTTTAATGGTACCAGAATAATTTTTCACTCATTCAATCATACCAACCATTTATGGGATAGAAATTTTTCATTAACATGAAATCAATTCCAATCACAAAAGAAAATCACACATTTACAATGAATATGATGCAAATCACATCCCGAGACTTTCATTAATAGGGAAATTAGATTTACATTGTTTGAAGAATAACTATGGATTTACATGGAGAATAATACAATGGATTTTAGTAAAAGGAGATGAAACATATTGATACAATCATGGTGGGTGAATCTCTACAAGCCCTATATATTGTTCTCATAATCTATATTTTGTTCTTTGATCTCTTTCGATCTTTCAACCCTCAGAACAAGTTACACTTCTATTTCCAAAATTGTTCAACCTTACACAATGAGCCTCACTTTTCCTTTATAGTAGTATTTTAGTACAAAAACACTTCTTTAAACTTATTATGTCTTTGTTTTCTATAAAATATTTCTTGTTTCTTGAACTGTTTTACCTCAGTTAAAATTTAATTACGTAGTGAAATTATTTACCAAATTTACCCCTTTGGGGCTGGTTGTGAGATGCTTGATTCTCCTTGTATTAAGATCTATGTTTTGGTATATTGGCACATGTGTTTCCATTATGTTACCATTGGATAATTATTCTCATTCATATTTCTTACCGACTCATTCAAATTGGTATATTGTTCATATACTAGTGGAGGTAAGTTCTTGAATATAATATTCAAATTATCCATTAGATCAAAATATCCTGCAATTATCTCTACAACATCTTGCCCCTTCAGGGTCCCATTAAGATTTCCAAATTTAGTATCAATGCTCCTCTTTTCCTCCAATAGATGCTGACAAATTTTCCTTGGGTACAAATCCCCATGTCCATCCAAGAAAGATGAAATCCCATGCTTCATGACATCACTAAAAATATTCTTGAAAGAGGCGATCTCCCTCAAAAGCTCACAAGATTTACCTTCTACATTGTGTAGCAACCTCTTATTTGTAATGACCTTTTTTATCATCCATGATAATTCTTTTTCTGACATCAAATTTTAGTTCCCTTAGATCTTATTTTCTTTTGTTGTTTAAGAACTTTACTATATCACTAGCCAAATCTGGCTTATTCTCCAACTTAGTAGTTGTCCTTTTTTGGTCTGCCAAGGCAGAGGTAACTATTTCTAAATCATCCTACAATAGAAAAAAATGAGCCCAATTCTGAAATACTATTGTATCTATGTTGTCCCAAATCAAGTGCTTATCTCCCCTCAAAATTGGCCTTTCAGTAATATTTACTTGCATCTAATCTACTTCCTTTTGTGCTTCCTCTATGCTAGCTTGAGATTGTTCTAAAAGTATTTCTATGTTCTTCACATTCTCTTCCAATTATACTATCCTTTCATCCTTGGACCTGGATTTTTTTTTTAGGGTACCCAACTCAATTTATTTGACACTTAAATCAGCCATAACTTTTGATAAGCCCTCAGTTAGGTCCATTGTAATAATATGAGTCGTAGCGTATTTGGCTACCTACAACAACTGAGTCGGTTGAATTTTTAACGATTTATTTTTATTCTCTCGGTGCTCCATTATCCTCTTACAATCCATCATTTTATGATATATCCCTTATTTTTCCTCTTCTCTTGTTTGCAACTCAAGATTCTACACATGTTGCACATTATGAACATTCAATCTCTTGTTGAGGAATTTTATTTCATTGTCCTTCTACTTTATTAGGACTCCCACAATAGTAGGATTATTGGAGTCTTATCCCAAAGAAATGATTTTTCTTTCCAATTCAATAATATGATATTTATTATCCTTAGTGGCTAGATTCTCCTGTTTTAATTTCTTATCAATCTTGAGAACCATATTTTTCATATTTTGTACACTAGTAGTGTATTTTTTTGGTTGTGGAGCTTGATTATTTTCCTTATTCAAAGGTCTTTGTTTTCGAACATGTTTATACCCCATGAATAATTTACACCCCAGAAGAATGTACAATCATCCATGCAAGGGAGTGGGGGGGGGGGGGGGGGGG
>ML792283.1:363473-377265 GCA_009831015.1 Picea engelmannii | reverse complement strand
AGGGAGCGCTCTCCATTCTGGGTAAACTGTTAGCCCGGTGAGAAGAATAAGGGGAGAATCATTCGAGTTTAGGAGGCGGTTGAGCTTGAATTCTTGGTTTTGTCAAAAGATCTCTAATCCAAGGAGGAGGTTATCAACTGGTTATAAACATAACTCAAATGGTTAGGCTCCTCCCAACCTATATAAGCAAGCTTTCTAATGGTAAAAAGGGAAGGAAAAAGAATAATACCAAACTTATGGTCTCATAAGTGAGGAGGAGGAACTGAATATGTGAAACTTATGATCTGGGAGGAAATTTGCAGTCAGCCGAAGGAGAGCAATCATTGAAGCTGTTGTCATCCAGGTTGTGGATCGTTTAGGCAATGGTTAGATGAAGAGGACCTGACGAAGCTGTCGCATTCGCATATACGATTGTAAGTACAGCTGTCGTTATTCTCATTAATATGACACGCTTGGCCTGTTTCTTTCTAGTTTGTGTTTGATGTTACATGAACTTATCATTCAGTGATAGATCTGTTTTCAAGCTAATGTCAATAGAGTAGGAAGTGGTCGTATCTTGTTTTGTCCACGGACCTCAGCGAGGAGTAAAAGATTGGAACGCAACTCGAAGTGTGCAGGGACAAACATCGATTAAAAGGTACTTATGTTACTCTCCCTTCTCATGCATTAGGCTTAGATAGATTCAAAAGAAATTCAGTGTCCATGATAAGCACTTTTCTATCTAGGGTTAAGGTCAAGCCTTAGAGGTCAATCTACTTGTCCGCAGGCAGATTTTCCTACAACAATGACCAACCCTCCTCTTCTAATACATCATATGTTTTGATGTGTACTAGTGATTCTAAGCAGAGCAACATTTCACTCACTACTCGCGCCAAAGATTATTCTCCCTCTAAAGAGAAGGTTGATGATCTACCACCTTCCTTAGCACAACCCTCTCCTGCTACTCCACCTACCAATGGTCCTCTTCATATCGAACGACCGAGCCTCGACATCATTCTGCGACCCCCCCCCAAAGGGTGTCGTTTGAAAATAAGCTTTCAATCCTCATGCTTGTGCGGCCCAGAATTACAACATTGTTGAAGATCTGGCCCAAGCACCTTCTGCGATGTCATCCCTTTAAGTCCTTCAAAGTTGTCCTACACAACCAAAGGCACTGTTGAAAGATATCAGTGGAATTGACCCGACAGATACGAATTTAATAATATTTGACTTGGAAGATCACATTCCAAGGTTACCCCCTCAACTCACGTTCCAGATCCAAGTGGTTGTCTCTGACAAAAACATTTGCCCAACCGTTATTGATGAGGGTGCCTCGATGTGTGTCATGTCTCTTGCTTGCTGGAAAGCCATTGGCTCTCCTTCCTTGAATGAATCCCAGAACACTCTTAAAACCTTCAATAGCTCCGGTTTTAGGCCCTACGGTGTCCTTCCTTCATTTCCCATCACGTTAGAAGGAAAGATGGTCCAAGTCGAAGTGGAAGTCTTTGATGCTCCCCTTGATTATAATGTTCTGCTTGGCCGCAGTTGGATCGATTCCATGCGCGCAGTTGTGTCGACCCTTTTTTGTGTGGTATGTTTCCCACGTCAAGGTAAGGTTGTCACTATCGACCAAGTAGCCTTCTTCAATTCCGATACCCGTACTGGCAACGTACCATTTATCACTAAAAACCCACCGGGTTATGAGAACGTCGGTGTAGGCCTTCTCAAGGACTCTTCGTTAATGGGTACTTTCCCCATTCCACTACCCAATGTTCCACGCTCGTCTGTTGCTTCCATCAACATGATATCCACCTTACCTCACGAACTTCCTGCATCTCACAACCCCTAGATAGTACCTGAACCTAGAGATCATCTTCGTTACAGCAATGCAATGTCGTTAAGTCCGTTCGAATCTGCCTCTCAGGCCATTCAATCAGCAACACCTTCTACCCCCTCTCTTGGTGAGTTGTCTCCCGATCCTTTTCATGTTATTTTTCCCACTGATGAGATGATCATGTCCTTCATGGAGGACACCCCTTGGGATGATGGGCATCATCGTTCCATCCTCTTTCTGGAGCAACATATCCTTGAGAACTACCAACGGATTTTGACCCCGTCGACCATTGTCATCATCTCGACTGTTCTCGAGTCTGCACACGATGTGTTTTTCGAAGGGAACTTTAGAAATATATCGCCCACTATTCCCCTTGACATATCCATCAAACCTAGGATTGTCGAAAATGTCCATATCGGAGCTTCGTGTTCTTCTGATGAAGTCGTCACCTACACGTCCCTTTTCAAAGAGTTTTGTGATATCTTTGCATGGAGTTACAAAGAAATGTTGGGTATTGAGCCTACAATTGTGATACATGAGATAAAGACATACCCCGATGCTAAACCTATCCGAAAATGCCTTCGTCCAGTTCACCCACGTAAAGTGGCTGCTATCAAGCTCAAAGTCAAGAAAATTCTTAAAGATGGATTTATTTATCCGGTGGCTCTTACAAACTGGGTTTCTAATCTTGTCCCAATTGACAAGCAACAAGGCACCATTCATGTATGCGTTGATTATAGGGATATCAACAAAGCTTGTCCCAAAGACAAATTTCCTACCCCCTTCGTCGATCAGATTTTCGATGATTGCGCCAGAAGTGAAATCTTCTCTCTCATGGATGGTTTCTCCGGGTATAATCAAATCAACATTGTTCCCGATGATCAACATAAGACTTATTTTATTTGTCCTTGGGGTACTTTTTCCTATCGAAAACTTCCTTTCGGTCTCAAGAACACTGGTGCAACTTTTCAATGCGCTATGTCTTATGCTTTTCATGATATCAAGAACATCGTTCAACCCTATTTGGATGATTTACCCACTCACTTAATGCGACGATTCGATCACCCAACTCACCTCCGAGCCATTTTCGTTCATTGTCGGTTCTACCGTATACATTTAAATCCTCATAAGTGTGTTTTCTGCATGGAATCCGGCCGCCTTCTCGGTTTTATAAATTCACGTCAAGGGATCTAGATAGATCCTTTAAAGGTTGAGGTGATCCTTAATCTCCCTCCTCCTTCTACATTTCGCCAGTTGCAAAGTTTGGAGGGGAAAGCAAACTTTCTTCAACGTTTTATCCCGAATTATGCCGAGATCACTCATGGATTTACGTGTCTATTAAAAAATGATTCAGAGTTCATATGGGATATATTTTCCAACAATGCTTTCGAAGCTTTGAAATTGTCCCTGACACGTGCTTTGCTTCTCTTTCCCCCTGATTACAGTCGCGATTATTTTCTCTACCTTGTTGCCTCGGATTACACCATTGGTATGGTTCTCATCCAAGAAGATGATGCTAACGACGAACATGTTATTTACTACTTGAGTCAAAGTCTAACGCCTACAGAATTCAAGTAGTTACATGTCGAAAAACTAGCCTTGGTTGTCATTCAAGCCGTCCAACGCTTCCAGAACTATATCCTCTCGCGCAAGACTACAGTGATTTCTCACTGCAACCCTATGCAACACATTCTTACCCATCAATTTCTAGGGGGAAAATACTCCAAATGGATTGTGATTCTCCAGGAGTTTGACTTGGAATTCGAACGTGCCAAGTCCAAGAAGTCCTTAGTTTTTGCTGAGTTGATATGCAATTTTCCCCATTCTGAAATGGAAAATGTAGTAGCAGATTCATTACCTGATGAATCTCTTTTTCTTATTAGAAATTATGATCTTTGGTATGGTGATATCATTATATATCTCCAAACCTAGATTTTCCAGCCAACTTTGTCTACTATTGACCGACGTCGCATATGCTATCAAGCTCGTCAATACATTATCCTCGGGGATACTCTTTATCGTCGGGGGATTGACTCTATTTTTTTATGTTTCCTAACATTCGACGAAGCCGAGAAAGATCTGAATGATTTCCATTCCGAAGAATGTGGTGGTCATATGTCTGGGTATGCTACTACCCAGAAGATCCTACAAGAAGGGTATTTTTGGCCTTCTTTATTTAACGACTGCATAATCGCCATTCAGAAATGCCATGATTTCCAGACCTATAATCAGAAGATATAGTCACATCCTTCTCGTCTTCACCCTGTGGTCTCAGTTGGTCCCTTTGCGAAATGGGGCATTGATTTCATGACATGTCACCCTCACTCGGCCGGGGGGCATGGTTACATTATTGTAGTCGTTGATTACTTTATGAAATGGGCCGAGGCAATGCTGACATTTGATAACAATGGAAAGACCACAACATTATTCATTTTTAATCACGTCATAGCTTGTTTTGGTGTTCCCCAAGCTATCGTCACTGATCACAGTAGCCACCTCAGAAACTTCATTATGTTCGAACTTACTGAAAAGTTGGGTCTTCGCCATGATAACTCAATGCCCTATTACCCGCAAGCCAATGGCCAAGTCGAAGCGATTAACAAAGTTATCATAACTATGCTCCAACTAATGATAGGGATTCATAAGACAAGTTGGCACACAATGTTGTTTTCGTCATTGTGGGCTTACCGAATATCCGTCAAGTCTGCTACTGAGTTTACACATTTCCGGTTAGTCTATGGTTTGGAAGATATTCTCCCAATTGAATGCAAGATACCCTCTTTGAAACTAGCTGTTGAACTCCTACCAAACACTTCTGCTGAGGAAGAACATCTATTGTATCTTATGTAATTAGACAAAACTCGACGCGATGCTACCCTAGTTATAGAAGCTCATAAGGAGATCTTGCGTTTTCTCATAAGGAGATCTTGTGTTTTCTCATAAGGAGATCTTGTTCTCCTCTATGATCAAGATAGAGATATGCTAGGGGATGGAAAATTCAAAGCCATGTGGCAAGGTCCTTATATCATTCAACGAGTTTTGGAAAAAGGAGCTTATGAGTTAGTAGATTCCGATGGTATCCCTTTGAGTGAACCCATGAATGGGTTGTACTTGAAGAAGTACTATGCATAAAATTATCTGTGCACGAGTACTTGTATTTTTATTGTATCATACTTCTTGTGTGTTACTATAGCTTTCTTTTGTCGTTATCTGGTCTTTTCCCTTATGTGACATTGTGTTTGATTTCTAGATGTCGGAGTCTTCACTACCCTATATTGGCTTCATTGATGGCGCTAGTTGTAGTACTCAAAACCTTGCTACTGCTGCATGGGCAATTTACGCCCCTAAAAATGAACTTGTCTCCTTACGAGGTGTGTGTCTCGACCGTGCAACTAACAACATTGCAGAGTATAGTGCCATTATTGAATTATTGGTTGATTCTATCTCGCTTGGAATCCATCATTTGATTGTGCGACTCGATTCGCAGCTGGTAGTACTACAGTTAAGTAATGTATACACTATTCGAAGTCCTGCTTTTTTATGGGTGTACTTGCGAATTCGCCTCTAACATTAATTTGATTACATTGAATATCAACATATTTCTAGATGTCTAAATACATCAACAGATGCATTGGCTAACTATGTATTAGACAGACATTTGGATCATTTATAAATCAATCACACCAATTTTCACACAACACATGATAAATCGGTAGAAGCTGTATGTATATAAATAATGATCGAAAGAGTTTTTTACAAAAAGTTTGTCCGAAGACCAAAATGTCAAAATATGAATCTCATAGCTTCTACAAAGTGACATCATGGATGACATTCATGGTAACACATGACTTCCAGAGAAACTCTACGGAGAAGTTGACTAATGGACCCTAACACTCCTACTGTATGACACTGATCGCGTTGTGGAACCTCTTCAAGAGGCATGTATGGAATATCTGCGGTCAAGCCCTCTAGGTTTTCTTCCACTACTTGATAATCCTTAGCATATTGTGGCACTGGCACCACCTCTCCTCGACGTTGAATGGGAGAAGTACCAGGAGGTCTGTAAGGTCCAACAACTGTGTCATCAACAACGATTTTTTATTTAATCTTTGGACGAACATATAAAACAAAAAAAAAAACATTTGAATGTGAAAAAAGTCATAAAAAAATTTAAAAAGGAAAAAATGTTTGTTTCTTCTTACCAAGTTCCCCCCACTGAGCATCCTATGGAAGTACTAAGTCTGGATCTCCTTGGAAATCTAATATGGCATAAGCATAGTCGTCAACCATCAACATCTATGGTTGAAGCCAGTCGAAGAAGGTATCATCATACTTGATGATTGGTCCAGCTACGTGTCAGGCCATGAGCCGATACCATCTTAGCATTCTTGGATCCCTGGGAGCCGGTAAATTCCACTCAACCTGTAGTCTCAGTAATGGAACCCTCTCAAGGAATAAGGACACTAACAAATATCCATGCCCAAATTGTTTCAGTTCACCTCATCTGCATTTGGTTAACTGCTTTTTCATACTACGAAGCACTGCATATGCCCAATTGAAAACCTGAGGTTCAATACACTCAATAGCATACTAGAAGTAACTCTATAACACCATGTGAGGAGAAGAATTCCCAACCCTTCGAGCTATGGTGAATAGGATAGTATGGAGGGCCAAATCACATACCCCCCAAATAGCTACTTTCCCTTTCTTCCTCTCTACCTCAGGAACACAGTGTAAATGGTAGTACTCACTCATGGGCAGCCCACCACCTCTACCACCAGTCAGGCTCACATGGTACCCCCATCGTGATAGTCCAGTCAAGAAGTAAATGTCCTCAATATCTAAGGATAGTGTGTGGACCCCCACATGAAATACCTGTTGATCAGGATCCCACATACGCACAAGGTACTCTAATAACCTGACTTGGTCCCTCATGCCCGAGATACGAAAGTACTTCAGAAGGCCACAGTTTCTCAAAGCAACAATAGTGGGTGGATGATTTTCGGCAATATAATTGTCTTCTTTGTGCTCCCTTTCACGCTATTCAAGAACCATTTTGATGGCCAATTACCTGCATAAGAAGCACAAAAAGAGGATTAGCAACTCTATTCAAGGATCGGTTCATTTTTTATTGAGTAAATTCTTTAAAAACTTTTGTGCTTTGCAGTTATTACAGGTGCCCTTTGGGCAAAGTGCGAGAACCTCGCAGGATACTATGGGCTCACCTCTGAGAATCACCCATTCTCACAGGTCCCATGTAGCCCACCTGCGAGAATGGATGAGCGCACGTAGGGCTCATAAAATCAACTCAAAAATGAATTTTTAACCAATAAAAATGCAAAATTAAACCATGAAAGAGTAGAGGAAAAAGAGCCTACCTCACTGTTGTTGATGGCTCGACGAATGGATGCTCGTAACTCCCGCAATATGATGTCGAACTTCAAGGGTAAAAGAGGGGTTTTTGAGCTCAAATAGAGGAAAATTGAAAATGATATGGTAAAAAGAGTTTTACTCCTTTATATTTACTTTTACCATGTTATTTGGTTTTTTAATAATTATTTATTTATTAAACCCTAATGCCCTTTTGAGTGTAACTTTTGCAAGCATAACAACTTTGATGGTCATATACAGGATGCAGACATATTTTTCTTTGTCATCGCATGTTTTGATTGTTTTTTATGGTTTTTGTATAAAACCTCGAGTGTGGTCTTTGCCTGTTCTCGCGCTCGAAAATACATGAGAAAGAAATCGAGCATACGTTTATCACTTTTTCGGGCTCAACAAGGTACAAAAAAGGAACCCCCCTAGTGTCCTCTTTAAGCTCTTTTCAGACTCTCTAAATATGAAAATATAGCCGAGCGACCTTGCTATTTTCACGCTCAATAAAGTATTTTAAGAAAGCATCTGGTGAGCGATAATTTATCTCCTTTTCGGTCTCATCCAGACTATTTTATGAAAAAGGAACTGAGAGAGTTCTCTTTTAAGTGTTTTTCCAAACTCTATAATCATGAAAAACCTTCGATTTTTCTATCTTTGGACTCGTTAAACAAACATCGACAGACACGTAATGGGACCGAACCACTCCTTCTTAGGGTTTGTTAAACATACTCTAAAGGACTTATCTGAAGGATAATCTTATATCAATAAGCATATGTTATCCTCCTCAAGCTTGCGTAAAAATAAAGAGGTACTTGCCAGAAATGGTGGGGAAAAATTTGGGAAAGGGATATGTTTTCATATTCATATTGATTGGCAGTAAGTGTCGCTCTTGAACATGCCACCTCCTATTCATCATTTGAAGCCAGTTTGGGAAATCCATTTGTCTCTCATTCGATTTGTTACAAGGTCATTCCCTGTGTCATCTTTGACTCAATGTTGCCAAATCATTGTCGTGTCATTCATATGTTAAAGAGAAGTCGATATGAAACCTCTATTGAGTCAGCCACCTACAGTTGTCCATTCTCTCTGTGTCATCCTTCCCTGTGTCCAGTCCAACTTCCATCATACTCTGTTTCACCTTCAAAATATGTTACTCATTTCGTGTCATTGATGGGGGATACATCAAGGCCCTCGTGTGACGATTTGTGTTCCATCAACTTCAACTCATTATCCAAAATCAATACTTAGAAATTCTTTGGTACCTTGGAGCTTGCATGCCTCAATGGCAGGTTTCCTCGCTTCCGATAGTGGGTTTATATCATTGACCCCTGATCGAAAGATTCCATCGGTTGTTCGACTTCAACTCATTCATTCACACTCGATGGATTGTACTAAAGTACCTTGGGAGTCATTGACATTAATGGTGATTTCCCTCACACTTGTTAATGGTTTCATCAATGACTGGTAATCAAGTGGTTTCTACCATGTTCGACTTCGACACATGTAATCACATGGTTAGATTCATACTTTTGGGCGACAAGATTGAAAACCCTGGATATCATCCTTTTGTCCAGGTTGCGATGGAGTATGTATAACCTGCGACACATAGATCCACTGTGTATGTCTCGTGGCTATGTCATCTTAATTTGAAATTTCTTGCATAGATCCACAGTGTATTCCTGGTGGCTATGATATATTTTGACGGCATGGATCCAGAGTGTATGATTGGTGGCGATGACCTATGTCTACAATGTCATTTTTCTATGATCTGAGTATGGGAATGTCTGCCTCAGAATTGGTATATATGATGTTCTACAGATGCTTGGTTGTTCGCAGGTTTCCGATTAGGTGTGCTCCTGGTTTCCGACACACACATGCAGCTTACAAAGTCTTTCGGCTGTCACTAGTTCCAATCTCATACTTTGGAGGGCATTTTATTACCCATGATTTTGGTCATCATGATGGTGTACTCAAGCTCTTCATAAAGAAATTTCTCATGAGAAAAGTTACTTTCATCTCTTCCTAGAAAACTCATTTTTGAAGAAGGTTCGCAGGCTGCTAATATATTTGGGTGCGATAATGACCCATTCTCACAGGCTGCCTTAAGCCAGGGTGTGAACTTCTTGCACTATGTTGAATAGCCAGGGTCCGAACTCTTCCTAAAGCATGGAAAAATATGAATTCTCGATGTTTCTAGAAGGGAATCTTCTAGAGGAATGTGTTGGTATTCGAATGGTTATCCTTGTACTAGATTCCATGATATTGTGGGATCATTCTTATCCAAGTAACTATCTCATTCTCTCCTATATATTGAGGGAATTCTCATGGAAAAGGTTAAGCAAGATTCGTTGGAGAATTAGTGAAAGAATTGTGTGAAGGACTTAGCTTGAACAGTAGCTTGAAGACCCTAGCAAGTCTATCAAGAGGTTTTGATCTTCTTCATGCAAGGATTGAGCAAGTGTGTGTGTTGGATCTAAGAGCCATCGAAAGGAAGCTTGCGACATCAAGGTGATCAGGTTGTAATCTTTACTTTCAATTAATATGATACAGTGGCATGTCCCTTTCCCATAAAGCTATTCTCACTTTATTGTGTAAGTCCTTGATCATACACATAAGTTGACAGTTGAATATATTTAGCTATCTTCACTTTGGTTGGTTTGTGTTGTCTTGGTCTTGACCTCACGAGAGCACCGGAGTGAAGAGGGAGAAAAAAAACCCTGGGAAGTGATATTAAGGTATGTTACTTGTTCCTTCCTACTAGCTCATTCAATGGTCAAAACATAGGGAAAGAGTCATGTCTTGTCTTGTTTTGTTCTAGATCCAGGTGGATCTAGGGAGATCTGTTAGTGTCTGCACCTACCGATTAGTCTAATAACAACCTCAAACTCATACAAGTGTTGTTATAAGATTTAACAGGTTAAGTAGACCCCTTGAATGATACTCTCCTTCATTGTACTATTTATTGTTGACTAATTTTGGTGAACCAAAATGTTATGAAGAGGCAATGCAGGTAGACACCAAAAAGATGTGGGATCAAGGCATGAAAGAGGAAATGGATACCTTGGTAAATAACCATACTTGTGACTTGGTTCAGTTGCCTCCAAAAAAAAGAGCATTGCAGAATAAATGGGTTTACAAGTTGAAGGAAGAAGATGGAGGAAAAAAGAGGTACAAGGCTAGACTTGTTGTAAAGGGGTTTGCAAAAAAGAAAGGTATAGATTTTGATGAAATATTTTCTCCTGTTGTTAAAATGACTTCAATTAAGACTATTTTAAGTCTTGTGGTAGTAGAATATTTTCATCTTGAACAATTAGATGTAAAAACAATTTTTTTCCATGGGGATTTGAAAGAAGAGATTTATATGCATCATCCACATGGGTATGAGGTCAAAGGGAAGGATAATTTCTTATGTAGGTTGAAGAAGAGCTTGTATGGCCTAAAACAAGATCCAAGGCAGTGGTATTTGAAGTTTGACAGGTTTATGACAGAACAAGGTTATAGTAGATGTCATTCTAATCACTGTGTTCATTTCAAAAAGATAGAAAATGGAAGCTATATTATCTTGCTATTATATGTAGATGACATAATGTTGTAGGGTCTAATATGCAGGATATAAATGCGCTGAAGAAGGAATTAGCTAATTCATTTGCGATGAAGGATTTGGGTGCTGCAAAGAAATTCTTGGTATGAGAATAACAAGAGACATGAAAATTCACAAATTGACATTATTTCAGGGTGAGTACATAGAGAAGGTGTTGGAGAGGTTTAAAATGCAAAATGAAAAACCAGTTAGTACACCTTAGGCCAGCCATTTCAAATTAACTAAGGAAATGTGTCCCAAGACATAGGAGGATATAAAATACATGTCCAAGGTCCCTTATTCATGAATAGTTGGTAGCTTGATGTATGTGATGGTTTGCAGAAGACCAGATATTTCACATGCAGTGGGATTTGTGAGTAGGTATATGAACAATCTAGGTAAAGAGTATTGGGAGACAGTAAAGTGGATTCTCATGTATTTGAGAGGTGTTGTTACTCATGCATTATGTTTTGGAGGTTCAAACACTTTTCTATAGAGATATGTTGATTCATATATTGTAGGTGATAAGATAGCAGGACGAGCACCCCAGGGTATGTTTTTACTATAGGTCGAACAATAGTAAGTTGGATTTCGAAACTACAAAATGTTGTTTTAGTTTCAACAACAAAAGAAAAGTATGTTGTTGCTACATAGGCTAGTAAAGAAATGATTTGGTTACAGAGGTTTATGGAGGAGTTGGGAAAGAAGTAGGAGAATAGAAGGTTGTATTGTGACAATGAGAGTGACATTCATCTCACAAATAGCTCATCCTCCATTATAATACTAAGCATATACAACTGAGGTACCATTTCATACAATCCATCTTGGAAGATGGATATTTGAAGTTGGAAAATATACACACTAGACAAAATCCTACAGACATGTTAACAAAGGGAATAACCAAAGAAAAATTGAGTTCTTTCTCAGTTCCAGTTGGTATTCAAGAATGAAGGTGAAGATGAGAAATTTTCCTAGTAAAAGAAGGTTCATAGTCCAACAAATACAACAACGATGGAGTTGTTGAAATCAGTCTCCAAGTAGGAGATTGTTGGTTGTGGAGCCTAATTATCTTCCTGATTCAGAGGTATATTTTTTCAGTTGTGTTTATACTCCATGAAGTCTTTATAACCCAAAAGAATGTACACTCATCCATGCAGGGAAGTGCAGGGGGGGTTACCCCCCTTGTGGGGTCTGGGGGCAAGCGGTTCCCCGATGGGGGTTCGGGGGCGAAGCCCCCTAAGGAAAAATTTCCTTGTAAATGTATATTGTCATTTCATCATAAACTTGGACTGTTCATTATAAGGTATCATATATAATGGTAGAAATTATGTTAAGGTTTTTTTCCCTAGAAGGAAACCCTCTTTTATGAGGGGAATGTATTGCGGCTATGTATCATAGTGAATATTGTATTACGAGCGAGGATATTGTGAGAGAATGAAGAGGAAGTTACAACCATTTGTTGTAGGTTGCATCCCTTCATTTGTTGGATAATAAAAAAGGAAGGACATGACAATTTCTCTGGTGGACAAAGCCCACACTAGGTGAACCACGTATATCTGTGTCTCTATTGTATTGTGTATCTTTTGTGTTTTATTTCCACATTTGTTATATTTTGTTGTTCCTTGATCCTGTTTTTCTAACTGATTGCAAGACTCCTATATAAATAATGTCATTGATGTTTGAATGAATTTCAATCATGTCCATTAGATGGACCTCACAAAGTTTCATATTCATCTAGATGGCTTTGTAATCAACATGGGAAAGGGATCTGGGCTTGTTTGAATCAAGGATATCCAAGATAAAATCACCTTGTTGATAGTCCATAGCATACATCATCTTTGTTTGAGTTGTATTCTCTCCCCGAGATTAGGGATACATGTATTTTATTATTTCCTTATTCTGTCTTTTTATATCCATTTATTTATTAAATAGAGAAGGATTATTTTCAGAGGTTCCTGCAATTATGGATTTTTGTAATGTTCATGTTACTACTAACAAGGTAGAAGTAATATGTCCAATTGTGACAACAAGATTTATTAAAGTTGAACCAACCTCACCTAATCCTTTTCCAAGCTCCCCTATGCTTTTTCCTTTTCTTGAAACTTTTACTAGGACCCATTGAGATTATGATGCTTCACTACCTTTGGTCATTTTACTCAGTTTCTCTCCTTGTTGGTTATCTACATCCATTCCAGAAAGTATTTCTGAGAAAGTAATTCTTTTCATCTAATATTCTTGCTTCTATGGGATTGGAATCACTTTTGCTTGGTCCTTTTTCTAATTAAGTGATTTATGTTGGAATGTTTCCCCAAAATATTTTTTAACCTCCTCCCATGAGTCAAGGTTATCAGTCCTCTCTAGAAATAGACTTGGTTGGTTCTTGTAGGTTTACCTCCTAGCTAAAATCACATTGTATGGGTTATAAAACCATTTTTTTTGTTTCTCTAAATCAAGTTGTTAGAGAATTTATTTCATAAATTCCAAGGCAGTCCTATGTTTTATCATAAAAATAAAAAATTCATGTGGCAACTTGATCCAGGTGGATATCAGGGGCCACCCATCTTTTCCAAATGGCTCAAAACCGTTTTCTGGCCATTTTGGCAATTTACTATTTTTAGCAGGTTTTAACTTTCGGGGCCATTTTGAGGGCCTAAATGAAGGTTTTTCTATATCGAGGTTCTCAATGATAGCCGAAGGCATATTGAGGCCCCAAAATGAATCTCCTTGACGATACCTTTCCAATGAGCTATCACACGCCTAAAACGGAGATCGTATGCAAAAGTTACGACCCCGGGAAGTTGATGCACCAACTTACCCAAACGGGGCCCACATGACTTTTGGCGCTTCATCTCCTAGGGTTAGGGTTTTGGATGTCTATTTGGATGTCTAGGACTTTTGGCATTCCCGTCTATTGTAAAAGGGCCTTTCGAGCCTCATTGTAACCATCTTCTTGCGAATGCGAGTAGCCGTCACATCTCTTCTCAGAGATAAGCTGCCACCATTCTAGCGAGTCTTTCACT
>ML792283.1:331683-361832 GCA_009831015.1 Picea engelmannii | reverse complement strand
AATTCATCTTCTCCACAATATGTTCAAAGGGTGAACAGAAGGATACTGCAGCCACCACAGCTTCGGCCAAAGCACCTTCTATCCAACAGAAGCAGGTCGACAAGGTTGCAGCAAAGCACAAAGATTCCTTCTGCACACAGTCATTTGAAATAGCCAAACTGGTCAAAAAGGTCCAAACCTTCCAGCCACAAGTTCGTGACAGATTTCCACAAACTAAGCATCGCGACTTCTCGAGCAAGACAAGCAGCTCACCAAGATGTAGATTCAACAAATGCTTTTCCCTCTCCCCTGGGAAATCAACGCAATGGAGACCATTGCTTCCCAAGGAGGGAGGATTGATCCAGGTGGATATCAGGGGCCACCCATCTTTTCCAAATGGCTCAAAACCGTTTTCTGGCCATTTTGGCAATTTACTATTTTTAGCAGGTTTTAACTTTCGGGGCCATTTTGAGGGCCTAAATGAAGGTTTTTCGAGATCGAGGTTCTCAATGATAGCCGAAGGCATAATTGAGGCCCCAAAATGAATCTCCTTTACGATACCTTTCCAATGAGCTATCACACACCTAAAACAGAGATCGTATGCAAAAGTTACGACCCCGGGAAGTTGATGCACCAACTTACCCAAACGGGGCCCACATGACTTTTGGCACTTCATCTCCTAGGGTTAGGGTTTTGGATGTCTAGGACTTTTGGCATTCCCGTCTATTGTAAAAGGGCCTTTCGAGCCTCATTGTAACCATCTTCTTGCGAATGCGAGTAGCCGTCACATCTCTTCTCAAAGATAAGCTGCCACCATTCTAGCGAGTCTTTCACTCTGTATTTTTACAGTCTCTGTACATTTCTTTCATTAATAGAAATTGTGTATTACTGTATCTCTGTGTTTATGGTTGCATCTCTGATATATTTCTGTTATATTACTGGATATACGCGATATCTCTGTGCATTTCTTTATTATATCTCCGCTCTCATTTCGTGCCGAAAATAATCCGGATCACAACTTGAATGTAATTGTTTGTATATGCTTAGAGAAATGCAACTGATTAGAATGAGTCCTCTGTCTCATATACTCTAGAGAAAAAAATATCATGGGAGTCAGGAAAGCTATAAATTTATTAGGTTATTCTTCAAACCCATATACTCTTATGATAGTGTGATTTTATGATACCCTAAAGTTTCAAGCTTTAAAATTATTATTTATTTTATTATTTTTGTTAAAGAGTACATTATTGATCCTAGTGATCTAGCTCAAAAAAAAATTGTTTTATTTTTATTATTTTATTAATAAAAGAGAAAGAGGAAAACAAATGTGAGGTGGTACTGCTAGAAGAGGTAATCCATGGAATCCAAATAGAACCACCAAGTGACAACAGAAGGGACACAAGTGGTGAATATTGGTTGAGTAAACTCAACAGAAGTGAGACAAGATCTCAGGTTTTTAGGAACATGTGCAATAATCATATTGACGGGTGGTCAATGAAAAAAAATCAAATTGACAAGTGGTCAAAGAGAAGGAGGCTCATACAAGTTTCATAGACCTAGGAAAATGTTAAAATGAAAGAAAGAGAAGATAATGGGACGACATTCTGATTCAGAGGAGAAATATGAGAAGTACTAAAATGACACAAAAAATATTCATATAAATCTTGGAACCATATACTCTGTAAGAGGTCACTTGGTTGGTTTGGATTGGGATTTAGCTCAAGGGTGATAGAGCAGGAATAGGTGGCAGCTATGATCCAAGGCTGAGAGGAACAACCCACTTTACGTGTGTTTTCCCCTAAGGAAATTCAGTTACAGTTTTTTTTTACAGTCTGCTTCTTCCATTCTATTCTAAATTTGAATATTGTTTCTTCAATATTCTATGGATAATCTATTTCAAATTGCTTAGTGTTGATATATAAGTTATATTTATTCAGTTAGCATTTTAATTATCATTCAATTGAATTTATGGATATATATAACATTGTTATCATGTATTATTTTACTAAACAATTGCCACAATAAATATCAAGGATAACGATTTTATCTATATCTGATGTGAAGTGTTTAAACAGACTCAAAGAAAATAGAGAAAAATGTACATATGATGAACATACTAGATGTAATTCGAATATATCTTTTGTGATAAAGAAACAAAGAGGAAAATTATATTATATGCAATGAAAAGATTAGATGTAAAGCCAATAGATATTTTGTGATAAAGAAACAGAGAGGAAAATTAGATTATATGCAATGAATAGACTAATATCAAGGACAATAGATCTATTATCATAGAGAAATTTGAAATAAACACATAGGTATGAGTACATGCAACAAACAAGTGAAATGTACAGACATGGTGATAAGAAATATCTAGAATAAATATGCATAGAGAAGAATGCATACATATAACCCACGAATTCAAGACCAGATGGCAATGTCGTTGTTATGGTAATAATATAACGAAATTATAAATTTATTTATTTCATTAAAAAGAAAAGATAACTATAATTATAATAGTAGAACTAAATCATTCATCTTTGTAAATATTGGAAACGTTTCTTCATAAAATAAGTTATCAGTAACACAAATGATGTCGACCCAATTCTTGCTCCAAGAAAACCACACTTGGCACTGGGAGAGACTTCCACAAGCGAAAAAGGAACAAATGTTATTTATGATCATAGGATATATTCAACCCCAAATTCATTAACCTTCTTTATTATCCCCAAGCATGATTAGCATTGACCAAACAAACATAATAATATATATTATTAATAGTTTGTCACTTAATTTTTTCCATAACCGAAGGGTCAGGTTAAGTCTCAAGTGATTATAACACTATCAATCCACCAAAGTGTGTTTCTATGAAAAAGGTCACGACAAGGGTCTCTGATGCAGGAGCATCGCCAACTCATCAAGCAAGCCAGCGTGGAAGCGGAAGACAGCTGGATAAGCTAGCAAAAATTTTGAAAACACCTTGAAACTGTTGCACAAACATTAATGAGGAAATTTAATGAAGCACACTTGTATATTGTAATCAGACCTTGAGTGCCCTACTCTCGTCTGAAGTAGATAGAGGCATTTATGTTGAGATGAAATAGGTAGATAGAAATTAAATATTAGATTGGACCGTTTTAGAAGAGAGAGGGAAACGGTATATAGACACCCTCATTGTGCATTTGTATTATTGAATTCAGAAAGAGCAAGAGCAGGCAGAGAGTTGTGTAAGAACACCCATGTATAGGTCTTGAATTAATAGAAGTAAATTGACTCAAATCCATGGCGTTGTGTTATTCTCTATGTATGTATGTTAATTGAGATGATCTTGAATGTTTGCTTCCTGTTATGCATTTGTTGTTGTGATGTATTTATGATTTCATGCTTTGAATGAAGTCTGAGAGGAAATAGGAATGAGTTTCAATTGTTTCTCTATTTGAGCCAGAGAATTCCTACAAGGAGTGCAGTTGAAGTGTCTGCAAGGAGTGCATTGATAGAAGCTTTAGATAGAGATATCTTTTGTTCTCATTCACCCACAAGTGTAGTTGGGCATCGGAGCCGTGCAAGGAGTGTGCAATACAAGTGAAACTTTAGGGTTGCAAACCTGAGGAAAGTGTTTAAAGACTATTGTTGCAGGTGTGCGCAGAGTTGAGGGTTTTCAACATGAAGACGTGGTTGAAGGTTGCTGCAAGGAGTGTGTGCAAGGGACTTCTGAAGGACTTGGAAGTCATGGAAAAGCTTAGTAGGGATAAGGCCTCAAAGTTGTTGAAGGACAGTGGGTTGAATTTGTGCTTTGAAGGTTGGTAAGAAGCATTGCAAGCTTGCATACAGGTGAACGAGTTCTGTGGAGGAACACTCAGTCATTCTGTAGATTTCTCAAAAGAGGAACAGATGGTCGACATTCTCCGAGGAGAATTCGCGACATCCCGTGAGCCAACAAATCTCACCAAGGTGCAAGGGAGATACTGCAAGTATTCCCGAGAGGTTAAAAGCTCAGGAGGGGGAGATTCATTGATCCAAGTCCGTCAGGGCCATTGGATCTACACGTACATCGTGTATCGGGGTTCAGAGTATTGAAAGTTTTGAAGACAGGATACTCTTGCAATTTGAAATCACGATACGTGATTTCTCGACAGTTAAAAGATATCATGGGCCATAGCGGAGTTAGTGGAGGAAAGGTGGTGCGAGTTATCAGAGTTCAGGGAAAGTAAAGTCCCAAAACATTTGGCATTAGGATTCTCTATTCCGCGAAGTCCGAAATCCCAACGAGGGGACGAGACCATTGAATAGTCAAACCACGTGGGCATTGGAGCATCGGTACATTGGGGTTCGGGGTTTGGTAAATCCATTTTCTTGATATCACGAGTGGCGAAATCACGATAGGAGAAATCCCAATAGGGTAAAGGAAGGGTCAAAATTGACTTGCATCGGGGTTCAGAGATCTAAAACACCAATGCTCGACCATAGACCTCGCGATACTGCGAAGTTCGATTCCCCGATAAGTAAGAAGTGGGTCATGTTGAAGAGTTATGTGGGTGTAGATTTCCTGATAGGGAAATAGAAGAACATTTAAGTTCTTTAGGTTGAGAAGGGAGAGAAGATCCTATGAGCGGACGTGCCTTGCGGAGCGCGCCTGCGTCAGTTAAGTATCAGAGCCTGATTCTTGCGTGTATATTTCAGGTAGGAAGAGGCATAAGAGGGGGAAAAGAACTCTGATACACACATCAGTTTGGTATCAGAGCACAGAAAGACTCTTTTCTTTCTGTAGCAGAGGAGAGGAGAAATCACCATGCCACCAAGGAGAAGGGATGCACAGTCACCTGATCCAGAGGATAGGGAAATGTAGTGATGAAGAGGCAGGCAGATGGAAGATCTAGCCATAGAAAGACAGATGCATGATCTCCGAGGTAGACTTGAAGACATGGAGACAAAGAAAATATGCACAACTAGTGCAGGGGATCTTAGTGATTCCGAGAGAGAAGATGAGGTTGAACGAGAGAAAGAAGTTGCAGTTGAAGATGCATCAAACGAGCGTTTGATCAGAGCTATTGCCAGGATGGGTGTAACAGAAAATATGGACATTCCAGTTTATGAGGGAAACTTGGATGCAGAGGAGCTTCTAGACTGGATTAGATCTCTTGACACAAACTTCGACTATGAAGATGTCGAAGAGGACAATAAGGTCAGACATGTTGTCATGAGATTCAAAGGACATGCAACATTGTGGTGGGATGAACTACAAGATGACAGATGCTACAAGGGAAAGCAGAAGATTAAGATATGGGACAGGATGATTGCAAAGATGAAGGCAAAATTCATCCCCAGAGACTATCAAGTTACTATGTTCAGGAGAATGCAGAACTTGAGACAAAATCCGATGACAGTGAAAGAATACACTAAATAATTCTATAGACTGAACATCAGGGCAGGTCATCGGGAGAGCGATGATGAGAAAGTTTCTAGATATATGAATGGCCTGAGATATGATATCTAGGATGAGATGAGCACGATAACCATTCGAATGGTGGAAGATGCTTATTAGATGGCTCTGAAAGAAGAAGAAAAGTTGAGCCGAAAGTAGGGACAGAGGGGCCAAGGTAGGAGCCACCCCAGAGGCAAGTCAGTTGCCCAGGAAAGAACCCAGAAGCCCAAGGAGGAATGGAAGAAACCTCAGGGTAAAGTTGAAAGAGGTGGGACCTCACAGAGAGGGCCATATGTTGAAAAATGAGGGTAGCATAACGAGAAGAGAGGAGATTATGTTGACAACAACACTTGTCCTCGTACTAGAGGTCGAGGAAGAGGAAGAGGTGGAGTAATCACATGCTTCACATGTGGAAAGAATGGGCACAAGTCTTATGAGTGTCCAGAGAAAAAGAAGGAAACTAGAGAAGCTCACATCACCGAAGAACAAAGGAGGGATGTGGAAGTAGAAGACGTTGAAGGCAGAAGATCGTTGATGATGCGAAAAGTCCTTTTGACACCTGAGAAAGAGGTGGAAAGTTCAGTCCAAAGGACCAGAATTTTTAGGACTACTTGCAAGACCAAGGAAAGGGTATGCAAGGTCATACCAGACAGTGGTACCATGGACAATCTCATTTCAACAGAGACGGTAGAGAAGCTGGAGCTGGAGACAACTGATCATCCAAGCCCATACAAAGTTTTGTGGCTACAAAAAGGACACCAGGTAACTGTTACTAAACAATGCTTGGTTGAATTCAAGATAAGAGGATATAATGATAACATATTATGTGATGTCATTCCTATGGATGTTTGTCATCTATTGCGGGGAAGACCATGGAAATATGACAAAAATGTGATTCATGATGGACGGATGAACACATACACCTTAGAAAAGAATGGGAGGACACACATGTTGTTTCCAATAAAGGATAAGGAGGTGAAGCTGGAAGTAAGCAACACAATACTTTTCATGAGTGGGAAGGAACTTCTTACTGAGGTTAAGAAGAAGGAGGATCCATAGTTCATTGTGGTCAGGAAGCCGAGGATTGTTCTGACTAGCACAAGAGTGGATGATTTACCAGAGGAAGTTTAGGAACTGCTGGAAGAGTTTGCTGACATCATAGTGGATGAACTAACTTGTTCATTGCCACCAATCAGGAGTGTGAGTCATCATATCTATCTCATACCAGGAGCTAGTTTTCCAAACAAAGCCACGTACAGATTAACACTGCAGGAGAATGAAAAATTTAAAAGGCAAGTCCAGGATTTGTTGGACAAAGGATTGGTCAGGGAAAGCTTGAGTCCATGTGTTGTTCCAATAGTACTCAGTCCAAAGAAAGATGGAGGCTAGAGGATGTGCACTGATTCAAGGGTGATCAACAAGATAAAAATCAGGTACAAGTTTCCATTACTGAGGATGGATGATTTAATGGATTGCTTAAGTGGAACAAAATTATTTTCAAATATTGATTTGAAAAGCGGATATCACTAGATTCACATGAGAGAGGGTGATGAATGGAAGACAACATTCAAGACAAATGAGGGTTTGTATGAATGGATTGTTATGTCGTTTGGCTTAATGAATGCGCCAAGTACCTTCATGAGGTTGATGAATGAAGTCTTGAAGGAGTTCATTGAGAAATTTTTCATTGTGTATTTGGATGACATACTGGTTTACAGTAAGACAACAACAGAGCATCTGAAGCATTTGGCTATAGTGATGCAGAAATTGCAGCAGGAGAAGTTGTTGATAAACATGAAGAAATCCTCATTCATGAAGACATAACTCATTTGCTTGGGGTTTGTTATTTTAGCGAATGAGTTGAGGATGGATCTAGAGAAGGTGGAAGTGATCAAGAATTGGCCATCACCGAGAAGTATTTTCGAGGTGAGAAGTTTTCATGGATTGGCTAGTTTCTATCGAAAGTTCATTCGGAATTTTAGTGGAATTAGCGCAGCAATGATCGATACGGTGAAGAAAAGACATAAATCTTTTCACTGGACTGAAGAGGCCGAAAAGAGTTTTAATCTGTTGAAGAGGAAGATTACAAAACAACCAGTTTTGGTGTTGTCATATTTCCAAAGGACATTTCAGGTGAAATGCGATGCAAGCAGATTTGCAATCGGGGCAGTCTTAAGTCAAGAAGATAGGTCGATAGCATATTTCAGTGAGAAGCTGAATGAGGTGAAATTGAAGTACTCCACATATGACAAGGAATTATATGCCATCATTCAGGCATTGAAAAAGTGGAGGCATTACTTGATCCCGAAAGAGTTTGTTTTGTATAGTGATAATCATGCATTGCAGTTTCTGACTCAACAGGAGAAGTCGAATCATAAGCATGTTAAATGGGTTGAGTATATGCAAAATTTCACTTTTGTGATTAAGCATATTTTGGGTACTACTAAGAAAGTTGTTGATGCTTTGAGTAGGAAGTGTTTGTTGTTGCAGGAGTTCAGAGTCAAAACATTGGGTTTTGATGATCTCAGGGACATGTATGCCGAAGATCAGGATTTCAAGGAGACGTATGAAGCAGCTGAGAATCTAGTTCTCAAAGATAGAAGCCAGTGGGCTGAGTACATGATCCAGGAAGGATTGTTGTTTGAGGGAAATCAGCTATGTATTCCAAAATGCTCCATGAGGGAGAACTTGCTGAAAGAGAAACACAATGGAGGATTGGCTAGACATTTTGGTCATGAAAAAACATTCGCAAAGTTGAGCAAGTCATAATTTTGGCCAGGGATACGATCAGAGGTCAAGATATTTGTGGACAGATGCAGGATTTTCCAACATTCGAAGGGGAGGAAGCAGAATGCAGGTTTTTATCAACCATTGCCCATACCTGAAAGGTCATGGGATGCGATTAGCATGGATTTTGTATTGGGGTTTCCAAAGACACAAAGAGGTGTTGATTCAATCTTTGTGGTGGCGGATATATTTTCCAATATGGCACACTTCATTCCATGTCAGAAGACCATCGATGCGACTCACATCGCAAACCTATTTTTCAAAGAGGTCATTCGACTTCATGGGTTGCCGAGAAGCATAGTTTCGGATCAAGATACAAAATTCATAGGGAATTTCTCGAGAATCTTATGGAAGAAGCTGGGAACTAACTTGGCATTTAGTTTAGCATATCATCTGCAGACAGATGGACAAACAGAAGTGATCAACAGAAGTCTAGGAGATTGAATGAGAAGCTTGGTGATAGAGCACCACAGCAGTTGGGACAATATATTTCCATAGGCAGAGTTTGCATATAACGACTCAGTGAATCGGAGCATAGGGAAAAGTCCATTTTGGGTTGTTTATGGAGTGCAGCCAAGAGGGATTTCTGAATTGAGGGATTCAGAACGGGATGCAACAAGGAGCGCTAGTGTAGAAGAATTCGCTGAGGTGATGAAAGAACTTCACAGCAAGGTGAAGGAGCGACTACTGGAATCAAGCCAAGAGTATAAGCGCAGAGCAAATCAGCATAGAAGACAACTTTATTTTGAAGTTGGTGATCTGGTTCTAGCACACTTGAGAAAGGAAAGGTTCCTAAGGGGAGCATACAATAAGTTTAAGATGAAGAAAATCAGACCCTGCAAGGTCTTGAAAAAGTTCGGGGCAAATGCTTGCGAGATTGAACTACCCAATGGGATCAGAATATCTCCGATATTCAATATCTCTGATTTGTACCCATATAAGGCTGAAGAAACAAAGACTAGAAATGAGCAGCCAGTGATCTAGTGGACAAAGAAGATTCCAGTTGCAAATAAGTTGGAGATGGAGTGCATACTCGATAAATGAGTGGGTAAGAAGACCAGGCGGAAAGAATACTTGGAGTATCTGCTCAAGTGGAAGAATCATCCCATTTAATATGCTAGTTGGGATACTGAAGCAGAGATACAAAAGCATGAACAGACCGTGTAGGAGCTCATGGATAGGGGCCCATGAAAGTTTTCAAGCCGAGGAGTATGATGCAGGAGCATTGCCAACTCATCAAGCGAGCTAGCGTGGAAGCGGAAGACAGTTGGATAAGCCAACACAAATTTTGAAAACACCTTGAAACTATTGTGTGAACATTAATGAAAAAATTTAATGAAGCACACTTGTATATTGTAATCAGACCTTGAGCGCCCCGCTCTTGTCTAAAGTAGATAGAGGCATTTATGTCGAGATGAAATAGGTAGAGAGAAATTAAATATTAGATTGGACAGTTTTAGAAGAGAGAGGGAAACGGGATATAGACACCCTCATTGTGCATTTGTATTATTGAATTCAGGAAGAGCAAGAGCAGGCAAAGAGCTGTGTAAGAACACCCGTGTATAGGTCTTGAGTTAATAGAAGGAAATTGACTCAAATCCATGGCGTTGTGTTATTCTCTGTGTATGTATGTTAATTGATATGCTCTTGAATGTTTGCTTCTTGTTATGCATTTGTTGTTGTGATGTATTTATGATTTCATGCTTTGAATGAAGTCTGAGAGGAAATAGGAATGAGTTTCAATTGTTTCTCTATTTCAGCCAGAGAATTCCTGCAAGGAGTGCAGTTGAAGTGTCTGCAAGGAGTGCTTTGAAAGAAGGTTCAGATAGAGATAAATTTTGTTCTCATTCACCCACAAGTGCAGTTGGGCACCAGAGCCATGAAAGGAGTGCGTTGGCCGAGTGAAACTTTAGGGTTGCAAACCTGAGGAAAGGGTTTAAAGACTGTTGCTGCAGGTGTACGCAGAGTCGAGGGTTTTCAACACGAAGACGTGGTTGAAGGTTGCCGCAAGGAGTGCATGCAAGGGACTTCTAAAGGACTTGGAAGTCGTGGAAAAGCTTAGGAGGGATAAGGCCTCAAAGTTGTTGAAGGACAGTGGGGCGAAGTTGTGATTTGAAGGTTGGTAAGAAGCATTGCAAGCTTGTGTACAGGTGAACGAGTTCCGTGGAGGAACACTCAGTCATTCTGCAGATTTATCAAAGGAGGAACGGACGATCGACATTCTTCGAGGAGGATTCACGACATCCCGTGAGCCGACAGATCTCACCAAGGTGCAGGGGAGATACTGCAGTTATTCCTGAGAGGTTAAAATATCAGGAGGGGGAGAGTATCGAAAGTTTCGAAGACAGGATACTCTTCCAATTTGAAATCGCGATACATGATTTCTCGACAGTTAAAATATATCATGGGCCACAACAGAGTTAGTGGAGGACAGGTGGCGCGAGTTATCGGATTTCAGGGAAAGTAAAGTCCCAAAACATTTGGCATTAGGATTCATGATTCCGCAAAGTCTGAAATCCTGACGAGGGGACAGGACCGTTGAATAGTCAAACCACGTGGGCATTGGAGCATGGGCACATCGGGGTTCAGTAAATCCATTTTCTTGATATCGTGAGTGGAGAAATCGCGATAGGAGAAATCCCGACAGGGTAAAGGAAAGGTCAATGTTGACTTCCATCGTGGTTTGGAGATCCGAAACACCAACGCTCGACCATAGACCGCACGATACCGCGAAGTCCGATTCCCCAATAAGTAAGAAGGGGGTCGCGTTGAAGATTTATGTGGGTGTATATTTCCCGATAGGGAAATAGAAGAACATTTAAGTTCTTCGAGCCGATAAGGGAGAGAAGATCCTGTGAGCAGATGTGCCCTTCAGAGCGCGCCTACGTCAATCTCCCTTAGGGTGACCCACGAAGGCCCTTAACACAAATGTATAAATAAGAGTTTCAAACAAATATTTAATCCACCGCCAAGAATTGTAACATAGTTTTTAATTTATGACACTAAGGCTATGCAGTAGGATATGTAAGTACTTGGTACATTTTAACGTAGAATTATTCAAGGGTAGGAGTGTTTTTGATAATATTATTTTAATAATTAAATATTTTTCCTATTATGTTATGGCATATATAAAAATAAAATAAAATAAATTGGGTGTGTGAAAAATGGTATTAGAGATTTAGGAACAACACTTGACCTGCTGACCTCCACTATGAAAACTAATTTACTATTGTTATATTTCTTCTTACCACTAGAAAGAAAATTGTGATTTTTAGGAAGGATAACAAAAGTACCTATTATACCTAAAGAAGGGTCACATCAAAATGAACCAGAAAATCCTAAACAAGGAAATATCAGTGAAGGAAATATATGGGTTAATTTGAATGAAAGTAGGGATAACAGACAATCAGAATGAATTCAGACTATACAGGGTCTAAGAGATGAACTGAAAACAGTTAAATAATACAATGAAATAATTATAAAGAGACAAGAAGAACTTAATGAAATATTGTTGGACAAGTTATTTAAACAAAATTCTAGTAAGAATAAAGGTCAATTTTCTAGTAATTCAAAAAATGATCTACACAATAAGAAGTCTAGGAGATTTGAAAAAATTGAATCAATGACAAAATATGTATTTAACAAAATTGAAACTTCAAGTGAGGACAGTGCCAAATTGGAACACAGAACTAAAACAAAACATAAGAACCATGAGGAAATCATGGGAGAATTCAAAAATATAAAACCTTCAATGTTTAATGGTGATATTGAGACTAGAGAAGAGGCATAATCTTATCTTCTGAGGATTCAAAAATAGTTTCAAAAATATAATTATTCAAGTGAACTTAAAGAAAGAATGGTTATCTATAATCTGACCGAGAAGACAAATATCTGGTGGCAAGATATAAAAAGGGTAAAGAATATTAAGGAATGTAAAATTGCTTGGAAAAATTTTAAGAGATATTTTAAGAAACAATATCTATCAAAACAATACTATGAAAGTAAAGATAAAGAATGTTATGAATTGAAATTGGGAAATTTAACCATGAAGGATTTTGTAGTAATTTTTTAAGCTTATTACGCTATGTACCATATATTGTGTATGAAAAACTGAAGATACAACTCTTATTGAGTTGCATACCTGCCTCATATAAGAACATGATTGAATTTGACAATCCCAAGATAGAAAAAGCTATGTGTAAGGCTAAATTATGTTTTGAACAATATATAACCACAAATGAAGATACTAAAAACTGGAAGGGAAAGAAGGTGGAAAGGCTTGATCCATGAAGAAAAGAAGGAAAGTTTTTAAATAAGAATTTTGCAAAAGGGTCTCAAGGAAATAACTACAGAAATAAAAAGCCTTATAACCCATATGATAATAAAAATGCAAAACCAACAACTTTTTATAATAAAGAAACTTCCTAAAAAGAGCCAATAAAGTGTTGGGAGTGTGGTGAACCACATTATTTCAAGGATTGTCCTCGCATAAATAAAAACAACATCAATATACATATAGTTCAAGAAGCTACTATAGTTGGTGAAATATCGAGTACCCCAAAGATTAGCGCAGCCCTGGAGAATAGACAAGAAAATCATCGAGCTTCCATGGTGGAAGTAGAAGGTATGTTGAATAATCAACCAATTTCTATTTTGATTGATCCAAGTGCTAGTTTAAGTTATGTTTCACCTAAGATAGTAGAAATTTGTAAGTTACGAAAGGAAAAATTTGAAAAGACATGGTTAGTAAAATTTTCTGCAAGAACAAAAAGGAAAATTACAAACCTTTTCAAGGGTTGTGAAATTAATATGAATGGCTTTAAAACTTAAGCATATTTGAATATTTTTCAACTTGGGTCATATGATGTATTAATCTGTATGAGTAGGTTAGAAAAATATAAGGTAATACTAAATTGCTATGATAAAACATTTGCTTATGTAGATGGCAATGGTAACATTACTAATATCAAAGGAATACCAAGAACCATTATTATTAGGAAGATATTAGCTCTATAGATTAAAGAATGTGTTCGTAAGGAATGCAAAGTATTTATAGTTCAAGTGATAGATAATGAAAAGGAACAAAGAAAAAAAGATATCGAAAAATATCCCTATGTTGCAAGAATTTAAAGATGTATTTCAAGAAATTACTTGATTACCTCCTAACAGAGAGATAGACTTCTCCATAGACTTGTTACCAGGAGCAGTGCTAGCTTAAAAGGCTCCATATCAAATAAATATCTTGGAACTTAATGAACTGAAATATCAACTTCAATAATTGTTAGAAAAAAAGTATATTCGACCAAGTGTATCTCCCTGGGGAGCACCGATACTATTTTTCAGGAAGAAAGATGAAACCTTAAGACTATGTATAGAGTATCAAAAAATTAATAAAATGGCAATTAAAAATAGATATCCTTTACCGCACATTGATGATCTATTCAATCAATTATTTGGAGCAATGGTCTTCTCAAAAAATGATTTACAAGTCGGATATCATCAAGTAATAATTAAAGATGACAATGTATACAAAACAACTTTTAGAACGACATATGGGTGTTATGAGTTTTTAGTGATATCCTTTGGGTTAAAAAATGCCCCAAGCTCATTCATGTGTCTAATGAATAATATCCTAAGTAAATACTTAGATAAATTTGTAATTTTCATTATCGATGATATACTAATCTATTCAAAGAATGAAAAAGAGCATGAAGAACACTTAATAATAGTTCTACAAATCTTGAGAGAACAAAATCTATATGCTAAATTTAGTAAATGTGATTTTTACAAGGATAAAATTCAATATTTAGGGCACATAGTTTCCAAAGAAGGAATAGTTGTGGACCCGAAGAAAATAAAATCCATTATGGACTAGCCAATCCCAAAGGATGTTTCATACATCAATACATTTATGGGTATAACAAGTTATTATCAGAATTTTAATGAAGATTTTTCAAAAATTGTTCATCCCATAACATCCCTACAAAAGAAAGGGACATATCTTCTGAAAAATGCCAAGAAAGTTTTGAAAAATGATAACATATCCTAAAAAAAGATCCAATACTAAAAATAACACACCCATATAAGGACTTTGTTGTATGCACAGATGCATGAATTGAAGGGCTGGGAGGAGTCTTAATACAGGATAATCATGTAATTTCTTACGAATCTAGAAATATTTAGGAACACGAAATACATCATGTAATACATGCTTTAGAGTTAGGCACAATAATACATGAATTAAATATGTGGCTCCATTATTTTATAGGATGGAAATTCCTATTAATGTTAGAAGATGTCGCCCTAAAGTACCTATTTGATAAACACAATTTCAACACGTGACAAGCAAGGTGATTAGCCTTCTTGAGAGAATATGATTTTGAGATAAGTGTTGTTGGGAAAAATACCCTACGGACTAGCAAACTAGGGTCAGACTTGCATGCAGATTTTGACTGTAAAGAAATTTCTTTTTAACCTACCCCCCAAAACTTAAACCCCTCTTTCATGATACATGCATGGAAAGGAACTACTAACCTTTTTACTGATGTTTGGTGTATATCCTCCGTTGTGCTTTGCCTACTTACTTGCATTGCTCTTTCCAAAGTTAACCTGCAATCAAGACAAAACACTATGCATGCATGCTACTTTTCTACTTGAGGGTTAGAAATTAAGCATAAATTACACAAATCATAGATAACTCATGCATTGGGATGGGAAAAGTATTCTTTTATTATTTTCAAAATGAATCAACTTACAATCAAAGTCGAGACCAGCCACCGCTCCTTGATCTTGATCCTGGGCTCCTCCTCTTCTTTTGTCCTCCAACTACTTTGCGTTAATTCTCCTTAGGCTTGAGGAAAGGCTAAAGGGTTGGGACAATGGATTTGTCAAATGGCCAGAGTTTCTTCGCTATAATTTTCCTGCTCCAAATGGTACCTCTACCCCTTCTTTTATAGGCTAGAAGGAGCTAGGGTTTTGGACGAACTCTCGGCCATGCATGGCCGGGAGTTTTAGTTAACTGACCCATAGCTTTTTTTCCCGTCGGCAACTTTCCTATTTTTGTGTTTTGTTAGGTAAACGCGGGCTGTATTAGGCCTGCCAACGTTCACACACGTACAGTAGTGGGTTAGGGCACGTGTACCTTGACCCAAGAGGATTTTCAAGAGTTTGTTCAACATAGTTTTGGCAAGGAGGGGATATGAGTTGGCCTGATGCCAGGTAAGCATGTGTGGTGAAATTTAGGGTTATAACAGATGCCCCCTAAAGTGTGAGGTCAGAAGAGCATCTGATAGCTGAAATACATTACCAATCTTTTACCAATCTGTACTGATACGCTGAATGAGTGAGCCCAAGAATCAGGAACCAGGAGGTGTTGTCTGCAAAATAACAAATGTCTCACCGAGGTGGGCATACCCATGCTCGGGATAAAATAGAACCATGGATACCAATCAAACACACTATAGATCCATGTCAAATAACTGTAAAGAGTAGTCGCGAATAATACACAGTGGAGATACATCTCGAAATCAGAAAGATATACATATAGAGTATCCATCTCCCAGAAGCTGATTCGGCCTGATGGCTGTACTTCAGAGCTCGAGCAACAAATTCAAAATCTTATAAACTTGGGTAGGAGTGTAATATGAGTGTACGACTGCACTACCCAGAGGTCTTCGACAGCTCGTCGGTTATGGATTTGATAATCTTGATGATCGGACTGAAGGCTTCGGTGATTTCGAACAAGGACTTGATTGGATGTTCAGGATGGCCAGGTATGCGGACAAGAGACATATTGCAGAGGGGCTGACTCGGGCTTAGTGAAAAACTTCCCTTGGACAATAGCACGACAAGTGATAAGACTCAGGCAGCATATATGTTAATCATAAGTCTACGAAGCAGGAGGCAACACAAACTCTCCATATGTCTGGAAGAGTAACCAAACGGTGGATGACACAACTCTATATAGTGATAAAAAGCTTCCTAAGTTTGTACTACATCCCATAGTCTGATGATCAAACGGACAGATGTTCTTCATCTAAGGGCGACTCATTATGCTTCCAATAAAGAAAATACTTTTCCCATCCTCTTTTTGGGGTATATTTGATTTTTTTTTTGTTCTTTTTGATGATTTGTGAAAAAGAATAAAGGAATATTACGTTACAATGGAGGAACGAGTACTGCAAACATACAAGCTCTAGGCACAAGGAAAAGACTGATGTTGTGGGGAAATGATACTCTGGAAAAATCCTCCAGTGACCAAAGGTGTTAAGACGCAAAATAAAACTATTACAAGGTTGATGAGTAAGGTATGCAAATGTGGTTGATAGAACAAACAATGGTAACGTCCTTTGATGTAAGTTTAATGAGCCCAGAGAAGGTAAGCTCGGTGGTTTTTCATATTTAGAGAGTCTGAAAAAGCATAAAAGGAGACTCCACTGGGGTACCTTTTTTGAATATAGTCTATTTGGTTCGGAAAAGGGATAAAATAACACCGATTAGACATCAATTCAAAACCATTTTAACGAGTGTGACAAGGACAAGATTACTCGGCTATTTTTTCACTTTTAAGGAGTCTGAAAAAAGCTTAACTATGGACTCCATCAGGAATATTCTTCTGGACCAATTTAATGAGTGTGAAAGAATAAGGTCACTCGACGATCTTTTCAATTTTAGGGAGTCTGAAAAGAGTTTAACTATGGACTCCGAGGGGGTTTCTTTTTCATAAATTTAGTCCCTCAGGCCCGTAAAAGGAATAAAATCTTACTTGAGGATACTCTTCTAAAGAATGGAAATTCAATAGAGTATTCCTTTGTTCGTACAATTGACCATCCGGACCAAAAAAGGGGTAAACTACCGTCGGACAGACGCGACTTCAAGTTTTAGTTTAATGAGCGTGAAAGGTCACAAGATCACTCGACAATCTTTTCATTTTTAGAGGGTCTAAAAAGGGCTTAAAAGGAGACCCGTTATGTTTTGGGAGTTTGGAGGGTAAGACAAAGAGTGAAAAAGACCCATGCAAATGAGGCTCAAACTCGTATTTAGGACAGACTATATGGACTACCGAGCCTACAGTGTTGTTAAAAATGGCATGGACACCATAATGCAACCAGGACCTACCTAAGGCATCTATGTTTTGGTAATCTCTACCACCAAGTCATGACACTTATATAACAGATATGACAATTCTGTGTCACCACCGGATGGGATCGATCCTATAGCATAAGAAAAAGGAAACGAGATGCAAAAGTTGGGGTGATAGCCTAACCTATATGGTCAAGTTGATTTTTGGAAAAAAAAAAAAATTATGGACCGTCAATATATATATATATATATATTTTTTCGAAACTCAAAAAAAATGTCCTAATACATGCTCAAATCCCTCCCATATAACTCTTGGATCAGTCAAAATGGTTTTTGGTATAAAAAAACTGATAAGGGGGGCCAAAAAGGTGACAAAAAGAGGCCAAAAAGTCTATAAATAGAAGCTGCCAGCTCATTATCACCATTGTTGATTTGGAAATTGACTCTGGAGCCAAAATACCCCCTTTGCCAAAGATCGTGATTCTGGGAGCTACAGTGGACGAAGCAGACTTCTTATTGGACCAAGTAAGTAAAAACTCCCTTATCTAGCTATTCAATACTTCCTTTTTAGCATTTAGTTGATTTTTGGGGTGGGCGTCGACCTTAAAAAGGTTGTCCCTAGGTACACGCGGGCTGCCCAGAGACAACCCGCGTGTACAAGCGACTGTTGCCTCGACAAGCCGCGTGTACCCCCCCTTAATGGTGGAAAAGAAAATAGAAACATATATTGACCCTCCTTTACCTTGTTGTGTTGGCAGGATGTATGTCCAGTGGAGGGAAAGGGAGCACGAGGCCTCCAATGAGTTAGTGGCTGCAGATCCGAATGTTGTGGTTGTGCTAACGCAGTGTGGGTTGGTAAAATTATTTTTATGTCCGTTCATGTGCGCGCAACCAAGGCTACTGAATTCCTTGGTTGATTACTAGCACCCTGATGCAGAGGCGTTCATGCTAGAGGGGCAATCCTTGGTGCCCACCACCGAGGATATTTACTTTCTAACTGGCCTCTCAAGGAGAGGGGAACCAGTCAACTTTCAAACTTTTCCTGCGGGGCTGAGCAAGGTCTCGGAGCTGATAGATGAGTACTGTGAGGCTAGGACCGATCATAGAGGTTCCTCGGTACCTGTTAGCAAGATTACCATCCTTACACTACAGACTATCCTGTTTCTTATTGGGCGGATCACCGGCTCAACAGTCGTGCATCAGGCTTCACGTGCATAGATGAACTGTGTTATCCAGTGCATGAATGCACAAATTTTTGATTGGAGTACCACACTGTTGGAATGTATGAAGAGGTAATTAACATATTGCTGATAGTGAACACATAGGAACTTCGGGTTTGGGACCATCCTGTGTTCATTCTTTTTCTAGAGAGTTCCATGCTTCAGTCCTCGGATGACAGTACGAGGACATCTGGCCACTTTCCCTATAGTATGCAGATGGGAAGTGTTACTACCATGACAGGGTGGTGGAAGGACCGTGGAGGCCTTCAACGATGAATTTTTTACTTGGCTATCATGATAGATCCCGGCTATAGAGGACTACCCATATGCGGGGATCGACTTCTCCAGAGATCCAGAGATACCAGTGCCTCCTAGTGAGGAGTGAGGGGAGATGGGTAAGTCTCCACTTGTATAGTGTTTTTTGTTTTCATATGTAATTTTTATGTCTTTTTTGATATATATATCATGTTTTTGTACACCAGAGTATTTGATGGGTGAACGTTTATTGCATAAAGATGTGGGACCCGTGCGACCTGCCAACTATGCACAGAATAGGCATCGCCCATGGCTAGAAGCTGCAGCTGCCGAAGCTGGAGGAGAAGCAGTAGCAGGGAACCTCCCAGGAGGAGAGGCCGAGAGGGTCCTGAGGCAAATTGAGTGGAACTTTACTGCGCTCACTCACACAGTCCCGATGGAAGAGATAGAGGACCTGCCGCCATCCATGCAGACTCATGTCGTGGGGGCACCTCGGACATGGGTCCGATTGTTTAGGTGTTTAGCCCAAGCTGTACATGATTATAATAGGGCCCATAGGCTCTGAACATACTTTTAGACTTTTTATGTGCCACGAGCACTGATATGTATATATTTTTTGAGGGCATAAGCCCGGTGACTCGTTACTGTTCCCACTTTTGAGGTCCTTGCACCCATCTATGTACTCTGAGGATTTTATGATGTTTATATATGGTTTTTTATCTCTTTTTGTGTCTTACGTATTATGTGTGCAAAAATGTATTTACATGTTTATGTCCATGATCTTTTTATATGTGGGCAAGATGCCAATCTAAAATGTGATTAGCTAGAGTATCTGTGATTTGGTTTAATCTCCTAGGAACATGAAAATATGTAATGTAATCAAAGTTGCGTTCTAAGAGATGTACCCTAAGGAATCCTCGGTGTAAGGTTGGATCATGAACCCGGTATATTCTGTTTAGCTGTGACACAACCAGTTGAGTGTTTAGATAGAACCAGAGATGAGAGATACCCAATGACAATGAGTCATGAAGCAACTCAGTAACTGCACTATACTTGGCAACATTATTTGTGGTTTCACCTAAGCATATACCTCTGGAACATAACAACTGACCCTGTGGTGTAAAGATTACCCAAGCTGTGGAGGCAAGCCTCCGCGTGTGTCGACTAGCACTGTCTGCATACCCAACAAACACCTCGGACTCACTTGACATCTGCTATATTGACGAAAGATAACATCAATGACACGTCCATAACACTTTTTAAAAGAAATGTAAAAAAGTAATAGTACAAAGACTATACATATGTTACAAAAAGTTACCCACAGTGACCTTTCTATGAGTAATACTTCTTGAGGTAGAGCCCATTTCTGGGTTCCATCAAAGCATTCCCTTCAAAATCGACCAAACAATAAGCACCCTTTTTTAATACCTCTTTGATAATGAAGGGTCTGAACCACATGGGTTTAAACTTTCCTACCCCCAGGGGGTCCTTGTCTTGGTCATAGACGAGCGGACCTGTCATATTGACACTTGACCTTATGTTTATGAGCCTCGTTGGCCAGGTCCGCATCGCGACATTGCTCATCAAGATGCTCAAGGTGTACTAACCGTTCTTCAAGTGGAGAAGTGTCGGGAAATAACTGTACTGCCAATTTCAGAGATGGGATTTGACATTTGATGGTCAAGACTGCCTCCAGCCCATAAACGAGTTGGAAAGGTGAGAAACTGGTTTCAATCTTAACTGACATTCGGTAAGCCCATAATGCCGAGTATAACATCAAATGCCAGTTTGACTTGGCTGAGTTGATAGTTCATTGTAGAATCATCTTAAGAGTTTTGTTTACAGTTTCCACCTACCCATTGGCTTGGGGATAGTAAAGTGATGAATGTTCTTGTCATAACCCAAGCTTTGACGTTAACTCGGTCATCATTTGATTCTGAAAGTGACTGCCATGGTCAGTGACAATCTCTCTCAGGATGTCGAACCTTGCTATAACCTGGTTGAATAAGAAGAGAGCTGTAGTCTCTCCATCATCTTTAAATATTGGCATAGCTTCGACCCACTTAGTGATAAAGTCGACAGCTACGATGATATAGCGGTGCCCCCTTACTGAAGGGGGGTTGCATGTAGTGTAATCAATCCCCCACTTAGTAAAGGGACCAACTGTGATGACAGGAAACATGGGAGCTGGATGTGCCCTCATCTTTCGAGGGAAGATTTGGCACGGATGGCACTTCTTGACCGACTCGATACAATCTTTAATAAGTGTGGGCCAAAAGTAACCTGCTCGTAAAATATTTTGGGTTGTTGCCAACCCAGATAAGTGACTACCACAAGCTCTTGTATGACAATCGTTGAGCACTATGACAACCTCCTCATGAGTGAGACATCGATGCAAAACACAATCTACACCTCTCTGATACAACGTATCATCGAGTATGAGATAATTATTAGCCTGATGGTGTATCCACCAACGCTCATCACGAGAAGCAGAGGTGGGGCACTTCAAAGTCTAGAGATAGATTAGTATATCTCCGTACCAGGGGTCTGAAGATTCAATCAAAAACATATCCCCTCGGATAAGCGATTCCTCAGGCACAACGTCACCTGACTCAACTGGAAGTTTCGAAATAAGTTCTGTGAAGACCAATGACTTCTTGGACTTGGATGAAACGAAGTCTAAGTCAAATTCTTGGAGGATGACCATCCATCTACTGATTTTTCCACCGATAACTTGTCGTGTCAACATGTACTGGAATGGATTCACGACAACAATGACGGTGGTCTTGCGAAACAGAACATAGTGACGGAACCGTTGAACAGCATGAACTGTTGCCAATGCAAGTTTTTCGAGATGGGAATAATTAATTTCCGGTCCTACGAGGCCTCGACTCAGGCAGTAGATCACGTATTCTGAAAACAAGTCATCTTCCTGAACTAAAACCATGCATGTGGTTGACTCTGCGGTAGCCAGATATAATAGGAAATATTTGTTATAATTAGGTGGTCGTAGCAGAGGCGCGGTTGTGAGGGCATGTTTTAATGCGTCTAAAAAGTGTTGAGCGGTTTCGTCCCATAAAAAGGGAACATCTTTCTTAAGTAAACGCATAAAGCCCTTAGATATTTCAGCATAGTTGGTGATGAAGCGTCGTAAGAAGTTCGCCTTTCCTTAAAGACTTTGAAGCTGTAAGATTGTGCGTGGGGGGGGCAACTGGATTATTGCCTCCACCTTAAGAGGATCCACCATGATCCCTGTTGTTGATATGATGAAACCTAACAAACATCTTGATGCGATGCAAAAGCTGCACTTGTTGGGATTCAAGCGAATCCTGAAGTAGCGACAGCGTTCGAAGATTAGTCTGAGGTGCGTAGGATGATCCTTTCGCTTGCGAGAGCATGATGCTAAATCATCTAGATAGGCCTCAACTATATGTTTGAGGTCATGAAATGAAAAATACATGGCCCGCTGGAAAGTGGTTTTAGCATTCTTGAGGCCAAAAGGCATCTTACGATAGGCGAATGTACCCCACAGACAAATGAATGTCGTTTTGTGTTGGTCTTTCGGTTTGATTTGGATTTGATTATATCTCGAAAAACCATCCATGAATGAAAAGGATTCACAACTGACACATTCATCAATGATCTGGTCAATGAATGGGGTTGGAAAATTATCTTTTAGACATGCCTTGTTCAAATCACGAAAATCGGTACATAGACGAATCATGCCTTGTTTTTTATCGATCGGCACGGGGTTTGACACCCATTGAGTCAAATGAATAGGATAAATGAAACCTTCCTTGAGAAATTTCTCAACCTCAAGCTTAATGGTTGCTGCTTTCTTAGGATTAACTGGAAGAAGTTTTTGTCGAACCGGCTTGGCATCAGGATACATTGTTATTTCATGTTCAACTATTTTTGGATCGATACCTGGCATTTCCTCATAAGACCAGGAAAAAACATCACGGAATTCTTTGAAAAGATCTGTGTATATTTGAACCTCTTCGGGGGAGCAATCCACTCCAATGAAGACATTCTCCACAACGCCAGGGTTTCGGGAGATGTTAATAGGTATGTTTTCAGCGATAGTCGCCATATTCCCCTCAGCATAAATTTCATGTGTAGCTAAGAGGTTAATAGGACATGGCTTATCTCCCATCATGGTGATAGTGAATTCTTCTACCTCGATTCAGTGTAACTTTGGGAGGAAATATGATCTGTGATGAAGATCTTCCCAAGGTTTATTTGGACTAGTCATTGCTTCGATTACTTCTTCGTCAGAAGGCAAGATTAAGTCTAACGAATCGGTGGTAACAAGAGAACCCTGAGCCCAAATAGGCTCTAGAAGCGGATCCAACTCTTGTGCAGGAGTTGGATAAGGGTTAGTGGAAGCATGTTGGACTAGAGAGTATGCTACTTCAGTGGCCGATAAGGGAACGAACATGCCGGAGTGCCCTGTCTCATCCATCGTGGCTGATGGGGAAGGAATAATCCACAGATCCTCAAAGTAAGTCATGCGGAATGAAGAAACTTGAAAAATCTCATCCTTGTGGTGATTAGATATAAACTTGACATCATCATGAGGAGGTGGGTAATCGAAGGTACCCATCAAGGATGGGCACAAACCAACTCCTATGTTAATGACACCGGCTTGAGGATTATCAACCATGGGAACCGTGGATGCCCCCAAAGCTGGGTTAGGTCTAGAGAAGGACAATTGATCAATGGTCACTATCCGACCCTCATGTGGAAACAATAATACTCAGAAAACTGTAGCAACCACAACTTGCATAGCATAAGTCCAACTCTGACCTAACAAGAGATTATAGTCGAGGGGGGCATCGACTACCTCTACTTCAATGCACATGGTCTTCCCTCCTAAATGCACAGGGAAAGAAGGGACGATGCCATGTGGTCGAAAAGAATGATCGTCGAACGCAGTGAGGAGAGTAGGTGATGGAGACAAAGTGGGTTAGCCAATGGCCTTCCAACGTGCTAATGACATAACGCATGTCGAGGTGTCTTCGTCGACCACCGTGCGGAAGATATTGTGTGTAAAAGTTTTCGTGGGATGAGCCACTACTATCTAAAACGCTATGTGGTAAGGCAGACGAGGTTTTAAGTCGGTTGTATATAGCACAATCGTAGTCGGTTTACAAGTATCAGTAGAGCCTAAAGCAGTTAACAAGGCTTTCCTCTGAGCAGGGAAGCTTTGGAGGACCTCCAAAGAGGACATCGCACAAGGGGTTTGTGATAAATCTTCCACCATAGAATAATTCTGGGCGGCCCTTGCATTTGGGTTGTGAGAAGCTTTCTTAAATGCACCCTTTGGAATGCGTTTCATTGTTTCACCCAATGTCTTCTCAATCTGTAGAGGAAGAGATGTGATCTCAGCTTCTTTACCCTTCTTAGAGGCACTTGGTTTACTATAGTCATGCGCTCTAGTTGTTATGAAAGCATCACCCCTAACCATATATATGTTCGTAGATGAGGAATTGTTAGGAGGAGGGAAGGTTTCTTGGCTGCCCCAATCGACACTTGTAGAGGCTTGAGTTAAATTTTTTCCATGTTGAAAAGGGTTAGTCAACACTGTTTGTTGTTGCTGTGTGACAAAATTTTGGGCCACTGCAAGTTGAGGACATAGATGGGTCAAGTGGTCTTTCGCACACAAGTTTCACGGATACCTTGCCTTCTATTTTTTCGTGGTGCCCTCGCCAGTATTATCAATGGGTTTTTTCTCCCCCTTACCCTTTTTTCGTTGCTTTTTCTTCCCTTCAAGCTGCTGGGTGGCCTTTGGGTTAGTCGTCTGCACGGAGTGTACTTCCAATGTTTGGGTAGGAGGAGTAGCCAAAGCAGTAGTTTGGCTGGCCACTGAGTGTTGTATAGATAACTGTTGCAATTGCTTTGTCAATTTCTCAGCGGGCTTGGTTTGTGCTGAACCAATGATACCATCGGCATGTGGTCTAGCCCTTTGTCTAGTTTTATTCAGTATCGATCGTGGTGCATCCGGCAGGATGTTGTATAATAAACCAGACTGAGAATAGATGAGCTCAAACTGTTGAGCCCTCATGATGGCATATTCTTCGGAGAAAACTCCTGAAGTCACGACGTCTTTGGATAATTGTGGGAATAAAGACTTAAGGAACCACTCAAGCAGGAATGTCGGTTAGACTGGTACTTTGATTAGACTCTTTTGACATCTCCACTCTCGGATATGATCAGATATATGGTCCACTTTCATCTGTTCGAAATTAGCAAGCAACTCTGTGCCAGCGTCGTATCTCACAGGTAACTGGAAATGGTTAAGGAAGGCCATCGCCAGTTCGCCAAAAGAAGAGTATCTTGAGCGATCAAGCTCGATGTACCATTTCTTGACACTCCCGATAAGAGTGCATTGAAACAATCGCAACTGGATGGAGTCATCTTTTAATGAGTTAGATGAACACCAAAGATGGAAGGTAGTCACGTGATCACCTGGATCTTCGTTAGGCTTGGCCTCGAACTTTGGAATGTCTGAAGGCAACTTCGTTGGCATAGGAGGCCAACGTGGATTGTGACAAATAGGATCATTTAACAACCTTGTCAAATCTGACAAGTGTAACGTCGCTAGGAATGGTAGTTTGGGTTGTTGTTGATAGCCTGAGAAAAAGGGTCCTGGAGTTTGACTGGCACCAGGTTTCCAGGAAAAGTTTGGCTACTGGCCCAAATTCTGGTAGAAACCATGGCCCTAAATAGCATAATGATTTTGCATCTATGGAGACATCATTGGCTGATTCCCCATAAAGGACATAGGGTGTTTGGCATGCATCATGTTTGAAGGACTTTGGAAAGGATTACCCCATGCTGGTCCTGATGGGAGAGGCATGGAAGTTTGTCCAGGGTTCGATTTCCTGTGGAAAGAATTACCCTAGAATGACATTCCAAAGGAGGGAATAGATCCTTGTCCTGAGTTCCAAGGTCCTGCTATATGTGCCCCCGGTGCAGGAATAGTACCCTGTGCCAGAGTAGACTATCCAAAAATGGGAGTGCCCCCAGATGGGAAAGCAATGGATGTGAAAGAGTTGTTACCAAACGTCCCATTCCAAAAAAATGGTGACAAACCTACCGATAGAGTTTGCAAAGGTGTTCCTTGACTCCCAACTCCAAACGAACTCATGTGTGCATGCTGCCCGGTGGACTGCTGATGCAGACCACCAAGCGAAGGAGACGAAGGAGAGATATGACCTCCAGCATAAGGAAAAGAATTGAAAGGGACAAAAATTCCCCCAAGTTGACCTTGCAGAGGAGCGTTAGAGCTCCCTGCCCCCAGACCCAAAGTCTGTAGAGTGGAGTGAGTGAGTGCAGGACTTGTGCCCGAACTAGGCATACCGTATGAGAACGGAGAGCCTATCGCACTAGGTGTGAATAGAGTTGTGGCCACTGCCATAGATGGGGTTGGTCCACTGTGCGACGTAGTTGCGGTCGAGACCATGGTGGCCCAGACTGACGACGGCAAGTTAGGAGATGCTTCTCCTATGGTAGCAATAGTGGTGGGAATGGAATAATTCCCAGAGAAAGTAACAACGTTTGTTTCCATAACTGTGTGAGGCACTAATAGGCGTTCATAAAATTGGATTGGTACACTGACCGATGGCCAAGTATCAGTGGTTGGGGTTTCAACCGAGCCAAGATTGGTAGTTGATTCCTTCAGGAGTTGTTTGGGAACAATGGTTTGTAACCTGGTTACTTCGAAAGACCCTTGTTGGTCTAGCTTCCGCCTCAATGGTGGTGGGGGTGGCTCCAGTATAACCGGCGGTAGGCCCAGAAGCCTTCGTTACCAGCAGAGCTCGGGATCCTCCACTGTGTGAGAAGATCCAAGACACGCTAAGGTATTCTACACATTCAAACAGTAACACACACTAAAAAAGAAGCCCCTAAGAGATAATTCAAGCAAACACTAAACTAGTTGGAAGAACAGTTATAACAACCAACACTAGAGCCACTTACTGGTGCAAGTGAAACTCGAACACGGAAGCACCCTCTGGGTATAGTTTGCAAAGCGTGGCCCGATGTATGTCCTAGGTACTGCGGTATACCCCCGTAGTCACCTGTGTATGCCCCTAATAAGATTGGCAACTAGTTTTCCAGCACGCGAACAGTCACCAGGCGGGTACAGTCGAAAGTTGAGTAGACCACAATGAGCAGGGTATCAAGCCCGAAACCTGTCAAGGGTATCGAGAGAAAATGGTCCGGAAGACAATTGAGGACCTCGAACGGATTCGAGACCCATGAAGCCTCGTGGGAAATGCAAACGACGGAATCCCACAACAAGACCTCGATATGTGTTCTCCACTATGCTTGGTCCGGCTTTTGAGGGGTTATCTCCACTACCTTTCCTTACGCGCCCTCTTGTTTAGATGAGAATGTATAATTCTGATAGGGAAGAGGAGGACTACCTCTCAAGCTCTCTGACTCCTACACGCTATTGAAACCTCTACAGCTAGCATTCACACGCGGGCTGCAAGAGATTAGGGCGCAAGTACACGTGTGCAGGCCTTCTGCAGGCCACGTGTACCTCTGTGTGTCTCGAAAATTTCCGTCAAGCAACAGTTAAGGAAAATTGGTATAAAGAACCAGGCTCCCTACTAGCTCAGGCCTCACAGAAAAAGAAAGGCAAAGAAACAGAAAATCTAATCTCTTAAACTACCCAAAAACTCAACTAAATCCGAAAACCCTAAAGAGTATCTTCCCCAGTATGGTCACCAATTCTGTTGTTGGGAAAAATACCCTACGGACTAGAAAACTAGGGTCAGACTTGCATGCAGATTTTGACCGTAAAGAAATGAATTTTTAACCTACCCCCCAAAACTTAAACCCCTCTTTCATGATACATGCATGGAAAGGAACTACTAACATTTTTACTGATGTTTGGTGTAGATCCTCCTTTGTGCTTTGCCTGCTTACTTGCGCTGCTCCTTCCAATGTTAACCTGCAATCAAGACAAAACACTACGCATGCATGCTACTTTTCTACTTGAGGGTTAGAAATTAAGCATAAATTACACAAATCATAGATAACTCATGCATTGGGATGGGAAAAGAATTATTTTATTATTTTCAAAATGAATCAACTTACAATCAAATTCGAGACCGACCATCGCTCCTTGATCCTGATCTTGGGCTCCTCCTCTTCTTTTGTCCTCCAACTGCTTTGCATTAATTCTCCTTAGGCTTGAGGAAAGGCTAAAGGGTTGGGACAATGGATTTGGCAAATGGGCAGAGTTTCTTCGCTATAATTTTCCTCCTCCAAATGGTACCCCTACCCCTTCTTTTATAAGCTAGAAGGAGCTAGGGTTTTGGACGAACTCTCGGCCATGCATGGCCGGGAGTTTCAGTTAACTGACCCATATCTTTTTGTCCCGTCGGCAACTTTCCTATTTTTGTGTTTTGTTAGGTAAACGTGGGCTGTAATAGGCCTGCCATAGTTCACACGCGTGTAGTAGTGGGTTAGGGCACATGTACCTTGACCCAAGAGGATTTTCAAGAGTTTGTTCAACATAGTTTTGGAAAGAAAGGGATATGAGTTGGCCTGATTCCAGGTAAGCATGTGTGGTGCAATTTAGGGTTATAACAATAAGACACATATAAGGAAAAGAAAATAAGGTATTTGATTCCTTGAACATACATGAAAATATGATTTATACAGTTATGAGAAGTAATTACGAAACTGACTTAGAGGAAAAGGTCAGGATGGCAGTAGAAAAAGATAAATAATATCAAAGTATTAAATTTAAATTAACAAAAAATCAAGCAGAAACTAAAAATCAGATCTTAGACTTTCTAAAAATGGACTCTTGGTGTATAAAAATAGGTTTTATGTACCTGAAGCTAAGTAAATTAATATACTAATATTGAATGAATTACATAAAAATCCATACTTTGTACATCTCGACTATCAGAAACTAATTACTATGCTAAGGAAGGAATTTTATTGGTCTAACATGAAAGGTGAAATTGTTGAATATATGGTTAAGTGCATAGAATGTTTGTTAAGCCCTAATATTGGCTCATTACCCCTTAATTGGGGCATATTAGATTAGTAATTTTATTTTATTTATGTCATCTTTAGGCCATTAGTTGTAATTATACCTCCTAGTATCCTATATATACCAAGGAGACATTTTCATTTTGAATCATCTTGTACTTGAACATTTAAGTGGGGTAAAAGGAGGTTTCCCCCTTGAAGAGGCTTATTATCTAAAATTCTCTCTTTTTCAAGGCGTTGAGTAATTTTTCTGAGGATTTTCTATGCTATATTGATATTTGGTTATTAACATATGGTATCAGAGCTCAAGGTCTTCGGGTTTCGCTGCTACATCTAAGACACCTTGGCATTTTCGCTATAACTTTTTTTCTACAACATTTCAGAAGGAATGGCTTGGAGGATATTTACTGGATGGCTCAAGGTACATTGGTCTCAAAACAAATCTCTTGAGACATTATAAGTTCATAGATACAACCTATACAATATAGGGTTCTGGAATCGTCCTGAACTGAGCCATTGCATAATTTTTGCTATAAAAGTTTTTTTGTAACGTTTCATACCCTGAGATTTGGAGGATATTTACAGAAATTAGTAAGGTATCTATGGTAAAACATTCATATTCTGGGTCATCTTAAATTTGTAGAGACACCCTATGTAAGATAGGGTAGCTAACTAGTCCTATTGACTAGTCTCAAGAAGGTGTTCCAAGTAAAACAATCATAACTTCCTAGAGTATCCAAATTGTGTGGGACTAGTTGCATTGGATCGTGGACAGTCTATATTATTTAGGGTGTGAGTGTCAGAATTTTATATCAATTAGTTTTTGCGGGGAACACTATACAAGTGAGATCTCCTGGAAAGGCCAAAAATCAGCAAGTTATGGGGAAGTTACCATAAATTCCACTTGGCACATCCAATTTTGATCAGACCTATGGCATTGCAGAGAAGAAATATTAGAGAAATACATAAGACAAATTTTCATACCTAGAAGGGCCGAAACTTGGGAGATACAACAGAATAAATATCGTCTAGCAGAACCACCTCAAAATCAAGGTTCAAAAGTGATACTTGGCCAACATGCCACCCAAAAAGGGAACTTCTACACCAAATAAGCCTCCAGAAAATCCTACTTGGACTCTTGATGAAGGTGAAGAAATGCATAGGGACATAAATGAACTACAAAATAAGATGGAATCAATGGAAGCTAAGTTGGATACTAAGATGGATTCAATGGAATCTAATTTGGATACTAAGATGGATTCAATGGAAGCTAAGTTGGATACTAAGATAGATGGTTTAAAAGGGGAGATCATGGAAGTATTGAAAAATTTCGTAACAAAGAAGACACCTGAAAGTGAAAATGCATCCCATGAAATTCATGATGA
>ML792283.1:244136-320498 GCA_009831015.1 Picea engelmannii | reverse complement strand
AGGATTCATCTTTGGAAATGATGAAAAACTTGTTTGTAGACTTAAAAAGGCTCTATATGGTCTCAAACAAGCTCCAAGGGCATGGTACTCTCGTCTTGACAAATATCTCCATCAACAAGGATTCTCAAAAGGATCTGCTGATATCAACTTATACAAAAAAACTGAAAATGACAAACTACTAATTGTAGTTGTATATGTTGATGATATCATTTTTGGAAGTAATGAAGAATCCATGAGTCATAAATTTGCTTCTGATATGCAGCAAGAATTTGAAATGTCTTTACTTGGGGAACTAACATTCTTTCTAGGATTACAAGTGAAACAAGCAACAGATGGCATTTTCCTATCACAAACAAAATACCTTAAGCAAATCCTCAAGAAGGATGGCATGGAAGATTGCAAACCTGTAAGTACACCAATGATAACTGGGTGTAATCTCAGTTCTAATGATGATTCTCCCACGGTGAATCAGCCAGAATATAGATCTATGATAGGAAGTCTATTGTATCTCACTGGGACAAGACCAGACATTATGCATGCAGTTGGTATTGTTGGACGATTTCAATCCAATCCAAGAGAGTCTCACCTTTAGGCTGTGAAAAGAATATTCAAATATCTACAAGGAACTCAAGATTTTGGACTATGGTATCCAAGGAATGTTGATCTTACTCTTCATGCATACACTGATGCAGATTGGGCTAGAAGTGTTGATGATTGCAAAAGCACTAGTGGTGGTGCATTCTACATGAGGCCTCGTTTAGTATCTCGGTTCAGCAAGAAACAAAGTTCCATTGCCTTATCTACAGCAGAAGCAGAGTACGTGGCTGCAGCATCTTGTTGCACTCAACTTCTTTGGATGATGCAAACCCTTCAAGACTTTCAAATCGAATGTTCATCTCCTATCTATATTATGTGTGATAATACAAGTGCCATCAATATCTCAAAGAATCTTGTTATGCATTCCAAGACCAAGCACATTCCCATCAAATATCACTTCTTACGAGAACAGGTGCTTGAGAAAAAGGTGAAATTGGAGTATGTTCCCTCCAAAGAACAAGTTTCTGATATATTTACCAAACCTCTACCCAAGGAAGCATTCAAATATCTCCGCCAAAAAACTAGGAGTAGTCTCTACCATGCAGAGGATCAGGTCTACCTAAGTACAAAAGTCTCAATTGGTTGTACGGTGCTGATAAGCATCTCTAAATGCTCTGACTATGGGGGCACCTTGGTCATCTGAAAAGGATCCTTATGATGATGCAACACGATCTCAGGGGGAGCATGGTCCTGTCCACTCCTTTCCATTGATGTCAAAGGGGGAGGAAAAAGACAGAGGTAGAGTATTTCCATCAGTGACAAAGGGAGAGATTGTTGGAAATATTGTCATTGATGGCAAAGGCTAAGGAAAAAGAGTTTTCATGTAGAGTTTTCTGTAAGAAAATCAATGTATGGTTGAGTTTTGGATTGGTGCATATGATCGTTGAAGAAGGTCGCCGACAACCGTCAGATCTGCAGAAGCTGCAAGGAAGATAAAGAAGATAGCGTGTGGGACACCCTGGAGGATAGGTAGTAGGTGCTTCATCGTAGAATCAGGAATCGGAGTTTCGTGAGTCCCGTGAACAAGTGCATCAGACATTGCGAAATCGTGATATGTGATTTCCCGATAGCGTGTGGGCGACCTTGGAGGACAGGTGGCAGGTCAAAGGATCGTCAGAGGACCAGCGTATCGCGAATCTACAAATCAGTATTCCCGTGAACGAAGGATCGGGGAAATCCCTAAAGATCTGAACTGCTCAGCAACACATATTATTACTGATCAATAAAAAAAAAAACGGGGGAAGTATATATATATATATATAAAAATATGGGTCATTCACATTAAAGATGAATATCAAGGTTAGGATCTCTAACGAAGGATGTTGAATGCATATCGAAGTCTGGGTTATTGCTAATATTCTAAAGTTCTGGGAAAAATATGTTTGCTAACAAATGTACAAAGGGTTGAAACTGCTTGATCCAGTGTGAAAATTGATGAAACGCGATCAACAACATGTCTGAGGGTTAAAGTCTTCAGTAGAAGCACCCTACCAGTAGAAACTGGTGCGATTTTCAGGGGGTTGAAGCTCCCTTCCAGGAAAGACTGGTAAACGAGAGAAGGTTGTAGCCTTCTGCAGGTAGAAGCCAACGTACTAGTATGAGTCTGCACTAGTACAATGTTGTAAAACGTTTTCTTAATGATAATTATTGAAGACAGAGACAACGACAGCGGTGGTTTTCTCCTGATTTGGGTTTCCACCTTAAATCCTGGTGTTCATGTGTCTTACTCATGTGCGTTGGCTTATTTTGTTATTACTGCACTGAATTAATGCTTAATAGACACCTGATGAACAAAGAAATTCATTATAAGATATCTGAATACACTCTTGTTTCCTTAAGACTATACAATAACTGGTCTTTACAAAGTAACCTAAGGTTTTTCAGTGAAAGAAAAGAGAAAATTAATTGATTGTTGAAATACTGATTCACCCCCCCCCTCAGTATTTCCCAACAGAAGTTGGAAAAGTGGTGAATATTGGTTGAGTTAACTCAACAAAAGTGAGACAAGTGTTATAACCCTAAATTGTACCATACATGCTTACCTGGCATCAAGCCAACTCATTTCCCTTCATTTCCGAAATAGCTGCTGATAAACCTCTTTAAAAATCCTCTTGGGAAAAGGTACACATGCCCTAACCCACTACTGCATGCGAGTGAACGCTGGCAGGCCCATTATAGCCCACATTTACCTAACAAAAGCACAAAAACAGGAAAGTTGCCGACAAGACAAAAATCTATGGGTCAGTTAACTGAAACTCCCGGCCATGCATGGTCGAGATTTCGTCCAAAACCCTAGCTCCTTCTAGCCTATAAAATAAGGGGTAGGGGTACCATTTGGAGGAGGAAAAATATAGAAAAGAAAATCTACCCAATTGCCAAGTCCATTTGTCCCAACCCTTTAGCCTTTCCTCAAGCCTAAGGAGAATTAACGCAAAGTAGTTGGAGGACAAAGAAGAGGAGGAGCCGAGGATCGGGATCAAGAAGCGGTGGCCGGTCTCGACTTTGATTGTAAGTTGATTGATTTTGAAAATAATAAAAGAATACTTTTCCCATCCCAATGCATGAGTTATCTATGATTTGTGTAATTTATGCTTAATGTCTAACCCTCAAGTAGAAAAATAGCTTGCATGCGTAGCGTTTTGTCTTGATTGCAGGTTAACTTTGGAAGGAGCAGCACAAGGAAGCGGGCAAAGCACAACGGAGGATCTACACCAAACATCAGTAAAAAAGGTTAGTAGGTCCTTTCTATGCATGTGTCTTGAAAGAGGGGTTCAAATTGTGGGTGGTAGGTTAAAAGGTCATTTCTTTAAGGTCAAAATCTACATGCAAATCAGACCCTAGTTTTCTAGTCCGTAGGGTATTATTTCCCAACAATAGAATTGGCGACGATAGTAGGGAAGATACTCTTAGGGTTTCCAGATTTAGTTGAGGTTTTTGGGTAGTTTAAAGGATCAGATTTTTCTGTTTCTTTGTTTGTCTGTTTTCTATTAGGTTAAAACTAGTAGGGAACCTGGTTCTTTATACCAGTTTTTTCCTTGACTATTTCTTGACAATAATTATCGGGACACATAGAGGTACACACGGCCTGCAGAAGGCCTGCACACATGTAAACTGCACCCTAACCTTCTACAACATGCGTTTGAATGCTAGCTGTAGAGGTTTCAGTAGCGTGTAGGAGTCAGAGAGATTAAGAGGCAGTGTCCCTCTTCCCTATCAGAATTATACATTCTCAGGGGCCTTTCTAGATCCTGTCTGAGTCTTGCTAGTTCATAGTCTTGTCTCAGTTTGCCTTATTGCATTTTGTTATTTCTTGCAGTTATTTTTCTTTTCTATTAAGAAGAAGCAACCAAGCCTTTAGGAGACCCTGGTTATCAATACTAGAGGCCTCTTCCAGGTCTAGGCTACCTGTGTTTAGTTTTTTCTTAGATTTTATACATACATGTGGCCTGTGCAAGTACAGCCTGTGGGTACCCGTGCACTATTGTAGGTCAGCACGCATTTGAACGCGTTTTGTTTCTGTGACAGTAGCGAGCTTGACAGGTTGCTTTTCAATTAGGGTGGGGCAGTCATCCCTTCCTGTGGTGAGAAGTGTTCCTCTCAGGGGTTTGAGTCTAGGGTTGCACAGTCAGTAGGTTAGGGCCTCTTACCCTTAGCCTATTTTTTCTTAGTTGATAGTTGATAGAAAAGATAAAAAATAAAAATTTTATTTTATGGTTTTTATACAAGCATAGAAGCAGTGATTTCTTGATTGCCATTGTGTGTCTTTTCTCTATTTCTTTGCGATCTGTGCTTTAAGCCAAAATTTTATTTTGTTTTCTTGGTTTTGTGCTTGTCCGCATTTTCGCTTTGTTGCTTCATTTAGCACTCAAATAAAAAAAATTGTTGTGAAGATTGTGTTGTGAAAAGTTGTTGTTTTTGCATTCAGTAAAAATTTTTGTTTCCAGCATTTTTCATTTGTTTTTTTCTTTGAGTCTTTACACACCATCGGTTTCACTTTCATACCTTGTGACGTAAAAAATCCCATAAAAGAAACGCTAATTTAAAATCTATTAGACCTTTTGTCTGTAGGGTTCATACACTAGCTCAGGACTAGGGCCTTGGAATAGGTTGGAGAGGAAACTCTCCAAGGCCACTCAAAACCAAACATTGGAGTTTGTTATAGGGAGTGTAGAAGTACAATTATGTGGAAGCTATCTGTGACCCCCCTCTAACACAGGGGATAAAAACGAGGTCACATAAGGAAAGGTAGTAGAGATAACCCCTCCAAAGACAGACCAAGTGTAGTGGAGAACACATATCGAGGATTTGTCTTGGGATTCCGTTGTTTTCATTTTCCACGGGGCTTCGTGGATCTTGAATCCATTCAAGATCCTTAGTTGTCTTCCAGACCATTTTCTCTCGATACCTTGGACAAGTTTCGGGCTTGATACCCTGCTCATTGTGGTCTACTCGACTATCGACTGTACCCGCCTGGTGACTTTTCGCGTGCTGGAAAACTAGTTTCCAATATTTTTAGGGACATACACAGGTGACTGCGGGGGTATACTGCGGTACCTAGGATAGACATCGGGCCATGCTTTGCAGAGTATACCCAGAGGGTGCTTCCATTTTCGAGTTTCACTTGCACCGGTAAGTTGCTCTAGTGTTGGTTGTTGTAACTATTCTTCAAAATAGTTAGTGATTTCTTGTCTTATCTCTTAGGGGCTTCTTTTTTAGAGTGTGTTATTGTTTGATCATGTAGAATACCTTAGCATTTCTTGGATCTTCTCAAACAGTGGAGGATCCTGAGCTCTGCCGGTCATGAAGGCTCCTAGGCCTGCTGCCAGTTATATTGGAGCCACCCTCGCCACCATTGAGGCGGAAGCTAGATCAACAAGGGTCTTTTGAAGCAACCAGGTTACAAACCATTGTGCCTGAACAACTCCTGGAGGAATCAATCACCAATATTGGCTCGGTTGAAACCCCAACCAATGATACTTGGCCATCGATCATTGTACCCATCTAGTTTTATGAACACCTGTCAGTGCCTCACACAGTTATGGAACCAAAATCTGTTACTTCCTCTAGGAATTCTTCCATTCCCACCACCGTTGCTACCACAGGAAAAGCATCTCCTAACTTTCTGTTGTCAGTTCGAGCCACTATGGTCTTGGCCGCAACTACGTCGCATAGTGGACCGAACCCATCTATCGTGGCGGCCACACCTCCCTTCACACCTAGTGCGACAGGCCCTCCGTTCTCATATGATATGCCTAGTTCAGGTACAAGTCCTGCACTCACTTACTCCACTTTACAAAATTTGGGTTTGGGGGCAGGGAGCTCTAACGCTCCTCTGCAAGGTCAACTTGGGGGCATTCATGTCCCTTTTAATTCTTTTCCTTACGCTGGAGGTCATATCTCTCCTTCATCCCCTTCGCTTGGTGGTCTGCATCAGCAGTCCACCGGGCAGCCTGCACACACAAGTTCGTTTGGAGCCGAGAGTCAAGGAACACCTGCGCAAACTTTGACGGTAGGTTCGTCACCATTTTTTTGGAACCAGATGTTTGGTAACAAAACTTTCGCATCCACTACTTTCCCATCGGGGGGCACTCCCATCTTTGGACAATCTACTCTGGCGCAGAGTACTATTCCTGCACCGGGGGCACATATCGCAGGACCTTGGCACTCAGGACAAGGATCCATTCCTTCCTCTGGAATGGCATTCTGGGGTAATTCTTTCCACAATCAATGGAACCCTGGACAGACTTCTATGCCTATCCCATCAGGACCGGCATGGGGTAATCCTTCCCAAAGTCCATCAAACACGATAAATGGCCAGCATCCTATGTCCTTTATGGGGAATCAGCCAATGATGTCTCTACAGATGAAAAACCCTTACACTGGTCAGGGCCATGGTTTCTACTAGAATCCGGGTCAGCAACCAAACTTTTCCTGGCAACCTGGTACCAGTCAAACTCCAGGACCCTTTTTCCCAGGGTATCGGTAACAACCCAAACTACCATTCCTGGCAACGTTACACTTGCCAGATTTGACAAGGTTGTTAAATGATCCTATTTGTCACGATCCACATTGGCCTCCTATACCAACGAAGTTGCCCTCAGACATTCCAAAGTTCGAGGCCAAGCCTAACAAAGATCCAGATGATCACGTGACTACCTTCCACCTTTGGTGTTCATCTAACTCATTGAAACATGACTCTGTCCAGTTGCGATTGTTTCAACGCACTCTTATCGGAAGTGCCGTGAAATGGTACATCGAGCTTGATCGCTCAAGATATTCTTCTTTTGGCGAACTGGCTATGGCCTTCCTTAACCATTTCCAGTTACATGTGAGATACGAAACTGGCACAGAGCTGCTTGCCAATTTTGAACAAACGACAGCGTACCATATCTCTGATCATATCTGAGAGTGGAGACGCCGAAAAAGTCTCATCAAGGTACCAGTTCCACCAACATTCCTGCTTGAGTGGTTCCTTAAGTCTTTAGTCCCTTAGTTATCCAAAGACGTCGCAACTTCAGTAGTTTTCTCTGAAGAAGATTCCATCATGAGGGCTCAACATTTTGAGATCATTTATTCTCAGTCTGGTTTATTATACAACATCCTTCCAGATGCACCACAATCGATACTGGATAAAACTAGACAGAGAGCCGGACCACATGCTGATAGTATCGTGGGTTCGACACAAACCAAGCCCGCTGAGAAATTGACAAAACAATTGCAACAATTATCTATACAACACTCAACAGCCATCCAAACTACTGCTTTGGCTACTCCTCCTATCCAAATGTTGGAAGTACACTCCATCCATATGACTAACCCAAAGGCCACCCAGCAGCCTGAAGGGAAGAAAAAAAAAAAAAGAAGGATAAGGGGGAGAAAAAACCCACTGATAATGCTGGCAAGGGCACCATGGAAAAATGAAAGGCAAGGTATCTGTGAAACTTGTGTGCAGAAGAACACCCGACCCATCTATGTCCTCGACTTGCAGAGGCCCAGAAGTTTGTTACACAACAACAAAAAGCCGTGTTGACTAATCCCTTTCAGCATGGGAATAATTTAACTCAATCCTCTACAAGTGCCGAAGGGGGCAGCCAGGAACCTTCCCTCCTCCGAACAATTCCTCTGCCGCAAACGTATATATGGTTAGGGGTGATTCCTTAATAATGACTAGAGTGCACGACTATAGTAAACCAAGCACCTCTTAGAAGGGTAAAGAAGATGAGATCCCATCTCTTCCTCTACAGATCGAGAAGACGTTGGGTGAAACAATGACACGCATCCCAAAAGGTGCATTTAAGAAAGCTTCTCACAACCCAAATGCGAGGGCCACCCAGAATTACTCTGTAGTGGAAGATTTATCACAAACCCCTTGTGCCATGTCCACTTTGTAGGTCCTCCAAAGCTGCCCTGCTCAGAGGAAAGCCTTGTTGACTGCTTTAGGCTCTACGGAGACTTGTAACCTGGGTACCATCATGTTAGATACGACCGACTTCAAACCTTGTCTGCCTTACCATGTAGCATTTCAGATAGTAGTGTCTCATCCCACGAAAACTTTTACACAAAATATATTCTGCACGGTGGTCGACGAGGGTGCTTAGACTTGCGTTATGTCATTAGCATGTTGGAAATCCATTCGTCAACCCTCTTTGTCTCCTTCACCTACTCTCCTTACTGTGTTCGACGGTCGTTCTTTCTGACCACATGGCATTGTTCCTTCTTTCCCTATGCAGTTAGGAGGGAAGACCATGTGCATTGAAGTAGAGGTAGTCAATGCTCCCCTCAACTATAACCTCTTGTTAGGTCGGAGTTGGAATTATTCTATGCAAGCTATGGTTGCTACAATTTTTCGACTCTTGTTGTTTCCACATGAGGGTCGGATAGTGACCATTGATCAATTGTCCTTCTCTAGACTTGACCCAACTTTGGGGGCATCCACGGTTCCCATGATTGATAATCCTTAGCCTGGTGTCATTAACGTAGGAGTTTGTTTGTGCCCATCCCTGATGGGTACCTTTGATTACCCACCTCCTCATAACGATGTCAAGTTTATATCGAATCACCACAAGGCTAAGATTTTTCATGTTTCGTTGTTCCGCATGACTTACTTTGAGGATCCATGGATTCTTCTATCTCCATCAGCCACGATGGATGAGACAGGGCACTCCGGCATGTCCATGCCCTTGTCGGCTGTTGAAGTAGCATACTCTTTAGTCCAGCAAGCTTCAGCTAATCCTGATCCAGCTCCCACACAAGAGCTTGATCCACTTCCACAACCTATTTGGGCTCAGGGTTCTCTTATGACCATCGATTCGTTAGACTTAGTCTTTCCTTCCAAGAAGAAGTGATCGAAGCAATGACTAGTCTGAAAAAACCTTGGGACGATTTTCATCACAGATCATATTTCCTCCCGGAGTTACACCGAATCGAGGCAGGAGAATTCACTATGACCATGACGGGAGATCAACCCTATCCTATTAACCTCTTAGCTATGTAGGAAATTTATGCTGAGGGTAATATGGCGACTATCGCTGCAACCATACCTATCAACATCTCCTACAACCCTAGCGTCATAGAGAATGTCTTCGTCGAGGTAGATTTCTCCCCTGAAGAAATTTATATTTACATGGATCTTTTCAAAGAATTCCGCGACGTTTTTGCATGGTCTTATGAGGAAATGCTAGGTATTGATCCGAAAATAGTTGAACATGAAATCACAACGTATCCTGATGCCAAGCCTGTTCGACAAAAGCTTCATCCAGTTAATCCTAGGAAATTTGTAGCCATCAAGAGTGAGGTTGAGAAATTTCTCAAGGCATGGTTCATTTACCCTATTCATTTGACTCAATGGGTGTCAAACCCTGTCCCGGTAGATAAAAAATAAGGCACGATTCGTGTATGTACCGATTTTCGTGATTTAAACAAGGCATGTCCAAAAGATAATTATCCAACCCCATTCATCGACCAGATCATTGATGAATGTGCTGGTTGTGAAGCCTTTTTCGTTCATGGATGGTTTTTCGAGCTATAATCAAATCCAAATCAAACCTGAGGACCAACACAAAATGGCATTCATTTATCCGCGGGGTACATTGGCCTATCGTAAGATGCCTTTTGGCCTCAAGAATGCTGGAGGCACTTTCCAGTGGGCCATGTCTTTTGCGTTTCACAACCTCAAACATATAGTTGAGGCCTATCTAGATTATTTAGCATCACACTCTCGCAAGCAAAAGGATCATCCTATGCACCTCAAACTAATCTTCGAATGATGTCGCTACTTTAGGATTCGCTTGAATCCTAACAAGTGAAACTTTTACGTCACGTCAGGATGTTTGTTAGGTTTCATCGTCCCAACAACAAGGATCATGCTGGATCCTCTTAAGGTGGAGGCAATAACTCAGTTTCCCCCCCAACACACAATCTTACAACTTCAAAGTCTTCAAGGTAAGGCGAACTTCTTACGACGCTTCATCACCAACTATGCTGAAATCACCAAGGGCTTTATGCGTTTACTGAAGAAAGATGTTCCTTTTTTTTGGGACGAGGCCGCTCAATACTCTTTCGATGCATTAAAACATGCCCTCACAACCATGCCTCTGCTACGGCCACCTAATTATAACAAGGATTTCCTATTATATCTGGCTGCTGCAGAGTCAACTATAGGCATGGATTTAGTTCAGGAAGATGATTTGTTTTCAGAATACATGATCTATTACCTGAGCCAATGCCTCGTAGGACCAGAACTTAATTATTCCCATCTAGAAAAACTTGCATTGGTAGCAGTTCATGTTGTTCAATGGTTCCATCACTATGTTCTGTTTCGAAAGACCACCGTCATTGCTGTTGTGAATCCATTCCAGTACATGTTGACATGATGAGTTATCGGTGGAAAAATTAGTATATGGATGGTCATACTCCAAGAATTTTACTTAGACTTCATTTCAGCAAAGTCCAAGAAGTCATTGGTCTTCGCAGAACTTATTTCGGAACTTCTGGTTGAGTCAGGTGACGTTGTGCCTGAGGAATCGCCTATCCGGGGGGATATGTTTTTGATTGAATCGTTAGACCCCTGGTACAGAGATATACTGATCTATCTCTAGAATTTTAAGTGCCCCACCTCTGCTTCTCTTGATGAGCGTCGACAGATACACCATCAGGCTAAGAATTATCTCATACTCAATGATACGTTGTATCGGAGAGGTGTAGACTGCATCTTGCGTCGATGTCTCACTCATGAGGAGGCCATCATAGTGCTCAACGATTGTCATACAGGAGCTTGTGGTGGTCACTTATCTAGGTTGGAAACAACCCAAAATATTTTACGAGTAGGTTAATTCTGGCCCACACTTATCAAAAATTGTATCGAGTCACTCAAGAAGTGCCATCTGTGCCAAATCTTCTCACGGAAGATGAGGGCACATCCAACTCCTATGTTTCCTGTCATCACAGTTGGTCCCTTCACTAAGTGGGGGATTAATTACACTACATGCAACCTCCTGTCAGCAAGGGGGCACCGCTATATCATCGTAGATGTCGACTACTTCACTAAGTGGGTTGAAGCTATGCCAACGTTTAAAGATGACAGAGAGACTGCAACTCTCTTCTTATTCAACCAGATTATAGCCAGGTTTGGCGTCTCGAGAGAGATTGTCACTGACCATGGTAGTCACTTTTAGAATCAAATGATGATCGAGTTAACATCAAAGCTTGGGTTACAGCAGAAACATTCATCACCTTACTACCCCCAAGCCAATGGGCAGGTGGAAGCTATAAACAAAACTCTTAAGATGATTCTACATGGAACTATCAACTCAACCAAGTCAAATTGGCATTTGATGTTATACTCGACATTATGGGCTTACCGAACCTCAATTAAGACAGCAACCGGTTTCTCACCTTTCCAACTCGTTTACAGGATGGAGGCAGTCTTGCCCATTGAATGTCAAATTCCATCTCTGAAATTGGCAGTACAGTTATTGCCAGACACTTCTCCATTTGAAGAGCGGTTAGTACACTTTGAGCAGCTTGATGAGTAGCATCGCAATGCGGCTCTAGCCAATGAGGCTCATAAACATAAGGTCAAGTGTCAATATGATAAGTCTGTTCATCCTCAGATTTTTTCTGAGGGCGACCTTGTCCTGGTCTATGACCAAGATAAGGACCCCCTGGGGGCAGGAAAGTTTAAACCCATGTGGTTTGGACCCTTCATTATTAAGGAGGTTTTAAAAAATGGTGCTTATTGTTTGGTCGATTTTGAAGGGAATGCTTTGGCGGAGCCTAGAAATGGGCTCTACCTCAAGAAGTATTACTCATAGAAAGGTCACCGTGGGTAACTTTTTGTAACATATGTATAGTCTTTGTACTATTACTTTTTTAAGTTTCTTTTAAAAAGTGTTATGGACGTGTCATTGATGTTATCTTTCGTCAATATGGCAGATGTCAAGTGAATCCGAGGTGTTCATTGGGTATGTGGACGGTGCTAGTCGACACATGCGGAGGCTTGCCTCCGTGGCTTGGGTAATCTTTACACCACAAGGTCAGTTGTTATCTTTCAGAGGTATATGCTTAGGTGACACCATGAATAATGTTGTTGAGTATAGTGTAGTTATTGAGTTGCTTCGTGACGCTTTGTCATTGGGCATCACTCGTCTCTGGGTCTATCTAGACGCTCAACTGGCTGTGTCACAGTGAAACAGAATATACTGGGTGCATGACCCAACTTTACACCGATGATTCCTTAGGATACGTATCTTGGAACACAACTTTGATTATATCACATATTTTCATGTTCCTAGGAGTTTAAATCAAATCACAGATACTCTAGCTAATCACATTTTAGATTGGCATCTTGCTCACATATAAGAAGATCATGAACATAAACATGTAAATACATTCTTGTACACTTAATCCATAAGACACAAAAAGAGATAAAAACCATATATAAACATCATAAAATCCTCAGAGTACATAGATGGGTGCAAACGCCTCAAAAGTGGGAATAGTAATGAGTCACCGGGCTTATGCCCTCAAAAAGTATATACAATAAGGTGCTCGCGGCACATAAAAAGTCTAAAAGTATGCTCATGGCCTATGGGCCCTGTTATAATCATCTACAGTGTGGGATAAATGCCTAAACAATCGGACCCATGTCCGAGGTGCCCCCACAACATGAGTCTGCATGGACAGTGGCAGGTCCTCTATCTATGCCATGGGAACTGTGCGAGTGAGTGCACTGAAGTTACGCTCAACCCTCCTAAGAACCCTCTCAGCCTCTCCTGCTGGGAGGTTCCCTGCTACTGTTGCTCCTCCAACGACGGCAGCTGCGGCTTCTGGCCGTGGGCGGCGCCTGTTCCATGCATAGTCGGCAGGTTGCACGAGTCCCACATCTGCATGCAATAAACGGTCACTCATCAAAAACTCTGGTATAACAAAATCATGATACATATATCAAAAAAGACATAAAAATTACATATGCAAAAAAAAACACATACACAGGTGGAGACTTACCCATCTCCCCTCGCTCCTCACCAGGAGGCACTGGTATCGCTGGATCTCTAGAAAAGTCGATCCCTGCATATGGGTAGTCCTTAATAGCCAGGATATATCGTGACAGCCAAGCAAAAAGGTCATCGTCGAAGGCCTCCATGATCCTTCAACCACCCTGTCGCAGCAGTAACGCTTCCCATCTACATACTGCGGGGAAAGTGGCCAGATGTCCTCGTATTGTCAGCCGAGGAATAAAACATGGAACTCTCTTGAAGAAGTACGAACACAGGATGGTCCCAAACCCGAAGTTCCTATGTGTCCATTGTCCGCATGCTATCAGCTAACTCTTCATGCACTCCAACAGTGTGGTACTCCAGTCAAAAATTTGTGCATTCATGCACTGGATTGCACAGTTCATCTGTACGCGCGAAGCCTGATGCACGACTGCTGAGCCGGTAATCCACCCAATAAGTGATAAAATATTATGTAAGGTGAGACTGGTAATCCTACTAACGGGTACCGAGGAAGTTCTATGATCGGTCCCAGCCTTACAATACTCAGCTATCAGCTCCGAGACTTTGCTCGGCCCCGCAGGAAACGTCTGAAAGTTGACTGGTTCCCCTCTCCTTGAGAGACCAGTCAAAAAGTAAATATCCTCGGTGGTGGGCACCAAGGATTACCCCTCTAGCATGAAGGCCTCTGCATCGGGGTGCCAGTAATCAACCAAGTCATTCAGTAGCCTTGGTTGTGCATGCATAAATGAACATAAAAAGAATTTTAACAAACCACACTACGTCAGCATGGCCACAACATTCGGATCTGTAGCCACTATCTCATTGGCAGCCTCGTGCTCCCTTTCCCTCCACTGAACATACATCCTGCCAACACAACAAAGCAAAAGGGAGGGTCAATGCTTTTTTAAATTTGTTTTTTTTCATTACACGGGGGGTACCCGCGGCCTGTAGAGGCGACAATCGTGGGTACCCACGGGATGTCCTTGGACAACCCGCATTTTCCTAGGGCCAACCTTTTTGAGGTCGAAGGCCACCCCCAAAGTCAACTAAAATGCTAAAATGAAGTATTGAATAGATAGACAAGGGAGTTTTTACTTACTTGGTCCAAGAAGAAGTCTGTTTCATCCACCGTAGCTCCCAGAATCATGATCTTTGGCAAAGGGGGTCTTTTGTCTCCAGAGTCAATTTCCAAATCAGCAATGGTGATAATGAGCTACCAGCTTCTATTTATAGACTTTTTGGCCTCTTTTTGTCACTTTTTCGGGCCCCTTTATTAGTTTCATTATACCAAAAACCATTTAGAGTGATCCAGGAGTTATATGGGAGGGATTTGATCAGGTATTGGGACAATTTTTATTGAGTTTCGAAAAAAAAAAAAAAAATAGTGACGGTCCATATATTTTATATTTATTTTTTCTTCAAAAATCAACTTGAGCATATAGGTTAGGATTCTACCCCAACTTTTGCATCTCATTGGATTTTTTTATGATATAGGATCGATCCCATCCGGTTGTGACACAGAACCCTCATATCTTCTCTAGAAGTGTCGCAACTTGGTGGTAGAGCTTACCAAAACATGGATGCCCTAGGTAGGTCCTGGTTGCATTATGGTGTCCATGCCGCTTCTAACAACACTGTAGGCTCGGGAGTCCATATAGTATTTCTTGAATATGAGTTTGAGCCTCATTTGCATGGGTCTTTTTCACTCTTTGACTTACCCTCCGGACTCCCAAAACATCACGGGTCTCCTTTTAAGCCCTTTTCAGACCCTCTAAACATGAAAAGATTGTCGAGCACTCTTGTGGCCTTCATGCTCGTTAAACTGAAATTTGAAGTCACATCTGTCTGGCGGTAGTTTACCCCTTTTTCAGTCCGGACAGTCAACTGTACGAACAAAGGAATACTCTATTGAATTCCCATTCTTTAAAAGAGTATCCTCAGGTATAATTTTATTCCTTTTTCGAGCCCGAGGGACTAAATTTACAAAAAAGAAACCCCCCCGGAGTCCATAGTTAATCTCTTCTCAGACTCCCTAAAATTGAAAACATCGTCGAGTGACCTTATTCTTTCACACTCGTTAAAATGGTCTAGAAGAACATTCCTGACGGAGTCCATAGTTAATCTTTTTTCAGACTCCTTAAAAGTGAAAAAACAGTCGAGTGATCTTGTCCTTTTCAAACTCGTTAAAATGGTTTTGAATTGACGTCTAGTTGGTGCTAGTTTATCCCTTTTTCAAACCAACTAGACTATTGTCGAAAAAGGTACCCCAATGGAGTTTCCTTTTATGCTTTTTCAAACTCTCTAAATATGAAAAACCACCAATCTTACCTTCTCTGGGCTCATTAAACTTACATCGAAGGATGTTACCATTGTGTGTTCTATCAACCACATTTGCATACCTTACCCATTAGCCTTGTAACAGTTTGCTTCTGCGTCTTAACAACTTTGGCCACTGGAGGATTTTTCCCAAGTATCATTTCCCTAGAACATCAGTCTGGTCCTTGTGACTTGACCTTGTATGTTTGATGTACTCGTTCCTCCTTTGTAACATAATATTCCTTTATTCTTTTTCAAAAACTATCAAAAAGAACAAAAAAAAATCAAATATACCCCAAAAAGAGGATGGGAAAAGTATTTTCTTTATTGGCAGCATAATGAGTCACCCTTGGATAAAGCACATATGTCCGTTTGATTCATCAGACTCTGGGATGTAGTACGACCTTAGGAAGCTTTGCTCACTATATAGAGTTATGTCCTCCACTGTTTGGTTACTCTTCCAACATATGGAGAGTTTGCGTTGCCTCCTACTTCATAGACTTATGATTAACAGATATGTTGCCTGAGTCTTATCACTTGTCGTGTGATTATCCAAGGGAAGTTTGTCACTGAGCCTGATTCATCCCCTCTGCAATATGTCTCTTGTCCACATACCTGGCCATCCTGAACGTCCAATCAAGTCTTTGTTCAAAATCACTGAAGCCTTCAGTCCGATCATCAAGATTATCAAGTCCATAACCGATGAGCAATCGAAGACCTCTGGGTAGTGCAGTCGTACACTCATATTACACTCCTACCCAAGTTTAGAAGATTTTGAAGTTGTTTCTCGAGATCTGAAGAACAACCATCAGGCCGAATTAGCTTCTGAGAGATGGATACTTTATATGTATATATTTCTGATTTTGAGATGTAGCTCCACTGTGTATTATTCGCGGCTACTCTTTATAGTTATTTGAAATGGATCTACAGTGTATTTTATTGGTAGCCATGGTTCTATTTTATTCCGAGCATGGGTATGCCCGCCTCGGTGAGACATTTGTTATTTTGCAGACGACACCTCCTGATTCCTGATTCTTGGGCTCACTCATTCCGCATATCAGTACATATTGGTAAAGAATTGGTAATGTATTTCGGCCATCAGATGCTCTTCTGACCTCACACATTAGGGGGAATCTGTTATAACCCTAAATTACACCATACATTCTAACCTGGCATCAGGCCAACTCATTTCCCTTCATTTCCAAAACAGCTGCTGAGAAACCTCTTTAAAAATCCTCTTGGGAAAAGGTACACGCGTCCTAACCCACTACTACACATGGGTGAACACTGGCAGGCCTATTATAGCCTGCGTTTACCTAACAAAAGCACAAAAATAGGAAAGTTACCAATGGGACAAAAAGATATGGGTCATTTAACTGAAACTCCCAGCCATGCATGGCCGAGAGTTCGTCCAAAACCCTAGCTCCTCCTAGCCTATAAAAGAAGGGGTAGGGGTACCATTTGGAGGAGGAAAAATATAGCAAAGAAACTCTTCCCAATTGCCAAGTCCATTTGTCCCAACCCTTTATCCTTTACTCAAGCCTAAGGAGAATTAATGCAAAGCAGTTGGATGACAAAGAAGAAGAGGAGTTGAGGATCAGGATCAAGAAGTAGTGGTCAGTCTTGACTTTGATTGTAAGTTGATTCATTTTGAAAATAATAAAATAATACTTTTCCTATCCCAATGCATGATTTATCTATGATTTGTGTAATTTATGCTTAATGTCTAACCCTCAAGTAGAAAAATAGCTTGCATGCATAGTGTTTTGTCTTGATTGCAGGTTAACTTTGGAAGGAGCAGCGCAAGGAAGAGGGAAAAGCGCAACGGAGGATCTACACCAAACATCAGTAAAAAAGGTTAGTAGGTCCTTTCTATGCATGTGTCTTGAAATAAGGGTTCAAGTTGTGGGTGGTAAGTTAAAAGGTCATTTCTTTAAGGTCAAAATCTGCATGCAAATCAGACCCTAGTTTGCTACTCCGTAGGGTATTATTTCCCAACAACAACAAGATATCAAGGTTTTAGGAACATGTGCAATAATGAGATTGACATGTGGTCAATGAACAAAAATAAATTTGACGGGTGTTCAAAGAGAAGGAGTCTCTTACAAGTGTCAAAGACCTAGGGAAATATTAAAATGAAAGAAAGAAAAGAGAATGGGATGACATTCTGATTCAGAGGAGAAATCTGCGAAGTACTGAAATGACACAGAAAATATTCATATAAATATTGGAACCCTATACTTTATTAGAGGTCACTTGGTTGGTTTGGATAGATATGTATCTTTGGGGTGATAGAGCAGGCATAGGTGGCAGCTCTGATCTAAGTTTGGGATGAACAACCCACCTTACATGTGTTTTCTAGTAAGGAAATTCACTTACAGGTTTTTTTTGTAGTCTGCTTCTTCCATTCTGTTATGAATTTGAGTATTATTTCTTGAAGATTCCATGGATAATCTATTTCAAATTGCTTAATGTCAAGATATAATTTATAGTTATTCAGCTAGTATTTTAATTATCATTCAATTGAAGTTATGGATATATATAAAATTGTTATAATGTATCATTTCACTATACAATTGCCACTATAAATATCAAGGATAATGATTTTATCTATATTCGATGTGAAGTGTTTAAATAGACTCAAAGAATAGAGAGAAAAACATACATATGACGAAGAGACTAGATGTAAAGCCAATAGATATTTTGCAATAAAGAAACAAAGGATAAAATTATATGATATGCAATGAATAGACTAGATGTAAAGCCAATAGATATTTTTTGATAAAGAAACAAAGAGGAATATTAGATTATATGAAATGAGAGACTAATATCAAGGATGATAGATCTATTATCATAGATAACTTTGAAATATACATGCAGGTGGGAAATTGAGAACATGCAACAAATAGGATAAATGTGTAGACATGGCCATAAGAAATATCTAGAATAAATATACATAGAGAAGAATCCATACATATAACCCATGAATTCAATACCATATGATAATGTCGCTGGTATGGTCATAATATAATGAAATTCTAAAGTTATTTATTTCATAAAAAAGAAACTATAATGATAAGTATACCAGTAGAATTGAATCTGTTAACTCTATAAATCTTGGAAATTTTCCTTTATAAAATAACTTGAGTAACAAAAATGGTGTAAACCCGACTCTTACTCCAAGAAAACCACAATTGGCACTCATAGAGGCTACCAAGAGAAAAAAAGTAACATATTGTAACATAATCAACCTTCAAGGCTGGGTCATGCCACTTAAAAACATCTCATGCTCTGATACCATATTGTAACGTACCCAACCATCCTAGGGTCGGACATGCTACCAAAAACACCCTCTACTCTATTTTAAAACTCTGATATACATACATACATACATACATACATACATACATATATATGTGTGTGTGTGTGTGTCTGTGTGTGTAATGCAATTTTAGCAAATATAAACATTCTTCTCATACACAGATCCATGCGGAATTAACAATAAATCATACATGCAACAAACACATGAAATTCTCATAAATAATAGACATGCACTGAACATATCATTTGATATTGACATAGAAATGATAGTTATATTTTAGTTGAAGTACACCAACTGTGTGAATACCCTCCATTAACCTCCTATCCTTAGACCACTCTGCTCCAAGCTATAAGAAGTGGGTCACCCCAAGCTAGGACTAAACTCCACCTAGGTAAAGGAAATCATATGCTAGGGTGAGACTACAGAAAGTTTCACAATGCAACAGGAAGGATTCCATCCAAGGAGCCTACATACACCCACCTATCATAGACTCTCATCCCCCACATGCCTTTCCCACACCGGGAATATACACCTTCGTTGTTCCACAGTCCGTCAGCTGCTCCACGTCCCTTCCAGGGATTCAACAATAGGCCAGATCGGTAATTCTCAGAGCTTTGTAGTTGCCGCTAGACTCCCTCTAGGAGAAATCACTTCCCTAACAATCTATCTCACCTGGAGAGAGATGCTCATAGGCTTGAAAACCTACTTCTTCAATCCATGATCCTGACAACCTGCCTCTTCAAAACCACAGGCCTGACAACCTACTTCTTCTATACAACTCCTATTACAAATGGTTAAGAACATCAACCAAACAGATAAGGCATAGTACAGTCTCAGCAAAACTACCAGGGTGCACAAATTACAAAGGTTCACGATGGTAGAGGGTTTGAAAATGTCGTATGTTATTGGATAAATCCGTAAGTGCAGACACAAATCGATCTCCCTAGATCTACCTAGATCTAGAACAAAGCAAGACAGAATAATACTCTTTCCCTAGATTTTGACTATTGAATTAACTAGGATGCAAGAAATAATAACATACCTTATTATCACTTCTTATGGTCTTTGTTGTTCCCGCTTCGCTCCAGTGCTCTCATGTAGTCAAGACCAAGACAACACAAATCAACCAAAGTGAAGAAAGCACAATCTATTCAACAATCCATCTATGTATATGATCAAGGAATTATACAATAAAGTGGAAATGGATTTATGGGAAAGGGACATATTACTGTATCATATTAATGGAAAGTAAAGATTAAAACCTGAGCCTTGATGTCGCAAAATTCCTTTCGATGGCCCTTGGCTCTGACACACACACTTGCTCACTTGCATGAAGAAGATCAACTCCTTTGGATGAACTTACTAATGTCTCCAAGTTGTTGTAGCATCAGTCTTTCACACAATTCTTTCATTAATTCTCCATTGAATCTCTTTCTTAACTTTTCTTAACCTTTTCCATGAGAATTCCCTCAATATATAGGAGAGAATGAATTAGTTACTTGGATAAGAGTGATCCCAAAATATCAGGGAATCCAGTACTAGGATAACCATTCGAATGCCATCTCATCCTTCTAGAAGATTCCCTTCTAGAAGCATCGATAATTCACCTTTTTCCTTTCTTTAGAAAGAGTTCTCACCCTAGCAGTTCAACACAATGCGAACTTCTTGCACCCTAGCTTAAGGCAACCTGTGAGAATCATGCATTCTCGCAGGCAAATATACTAGCAGCCTGCGAACCTCCTTCAAAAATGATATTTCTGGAAATAGAAGAAAGTAACTTTTCTCAGGAGAAATTTCTGATGAAGAGCCTGAGTACACCATCATCCATACATCGTCATGATGGCCAAAATCATGGGTAACAAAATGCCCCCCAAAGTATGAGTGTTGGAACCAGTGACAGCCGATAGACTTTGTAAGCTGCATATGTGTGTCGAGAACCAGGAGCACACCTAATTGGAAACCTACGAACAACCAAGCATCTGCAGAATATCATATATATCAATTCTAAGGTAGGCATTCCCATACTTAGATCACAGACTGATGACATTATAGACATGGGTCATGGCCACCAATCATACACTGTGGATCCATGCCATCAAAATATAGCATAGCCACTAGAATACACTGTGGATCTATGCAAGAAATTTCAAATCAAGACGACATAACCACAAGACATACACAACGGATCTATGTGTCACAAATTATACATACTCCATCGCAACCTGGATTGCAAAGATGATATCCGGGGTCTTCAATTTCATCGCTCAAAGTACGAATCTAACCATGTGATTACATGTGTTGAAGTCGAACATGGTAGAAACCACTTTATTACCAGTCATTGATGAAACCATTAACACGTGCGAGGGAAATCACCATTGATGTCAATGAATCCCAAGGTACCATAGTACAATCCATCGAGTGTGAATAAATTAGTTGAAGTCAAACATTCAATGAAACCTTTCGATCGGGGGTCAATGATGTAAACCCACTGTCGAAAGTGAGGAAACCTACCATTGAGGCATGCAAGCTCCAAGGTAGAAAATAATTTCTAAGTATTGATTCTGGATAATGAGCTGAAGTCGATGGAACAAAACTCGTCATAGGAGGGCCTTGATGTATCCCTCATCAATGACACGAAATGAGTAACATATTTTGAAGGTGAAACACAGTATGATGTGAATTGGACTGGACACAGGGAAGGTTGACACAGAGAGATTCGATAACTGCAGATGGCTGACTCAATATAGGTTTCAGATGGACTTCTCTTGAACATATGAACGACATGACCAATGATTTGGTAGCATTAACTCAAAGATGACACAGGGAATGACCTTGTATCAAATCGAATGAGAGACAAATGGATTTCTCAAACTAGCTTCAAATGATGAATAGGGGGTGTCATGTTCAAGAGAGACACTGACTGCCAATTAATACGACGATGAAAACATATCCCTTTCCCAAATTTCCCCCCATCATTTCTGGCAAGTACCTCTTTATTTTTACACAAGCTTGAGGAGGATAACATATGCTTGTTCATGTAAGTTCATCCTTAGGATGAGTCCCTCGGAGTATGTTTAATGAACCCTAAGAAGGAGTGGTTTGGTCCCATCATGGGTCTGTCAATGTTTGTTTAATGAGTCTAGAGATAGAAAACTCGAAGGTTTTTCAAGATTATAGAGTTTGGAAAAACAATTAAAAGAGAACTCTCTCAGTTCCTTTTTCGTAAAGTAGTCTGGACAAGACCGAAAAAGAGATTCACTCACCATATGCGTACTTCAAATACTTTATCGAGCGTGAAAATAGCAAGGTCGCTCGATGATGTTTTCATGTTTAGAGAGTCTGAAAAGAGCTTAAAGGGAACTCCAGGGGGTTCCTTTTTCGTATAACTTTTACGAGTCTGAAAAAGTGATAAAAGTATACTCGGTTACATTCTCATTGATTTACGATCATGAGAAAGAACAAAGACTAAGCTCAGTAACTTATTCTCATGTATTTACGAGCATGAGAAAGAACAAAGACTAAGCTTGGGATTGTTTTCATTTTTATGCAAGCTTTAAAACAAAACAAAACTATGCTTGGGATGGATTTTATTTTTACATAAGATTAAAAACTAAACAAAACTATGCTTGAGGTAGGTGGTTTCATTTTTACACAAGATTGAACCATAGAAAACTATGCTTGCAACTTCCCAACACATAACACATGGATGGTTGGTACTTAGCCCCCAGCTTAAGAAGCTAATGACTCAAACTTCAGCATGAAGTCCAGAGGCTGAGGAAAATTCCCCCCAAGCTTCGTTTCATCCAACTGCAAAGGAGAATGAAATGAAGCTTCAAATACTAGACAAAGGACTTGACTCAAAATGAGAGGGGGAAAACTATTTCATTTTTTAACGAGCTTGACATAGAAACAAGAGCTATGCTCGTAACCTCTGTTTCATTTTTTAATGAGGTTGCCTCAGAGATGAAAAAACTATCCTCATAAGTGGTTTCATGTTTTAATGAGCTTGAAATCAGAAAACCATGCTCAAGTCTGGTTTCATTTTTTAACAAGCTTGAAATCAGAAAACTATGCTCAAAAACCTCTGTTTCATTTTTTAACGAGGTTGTGGCAGAGACGCAAAAAAATATCCTCGATTGGTTTCATTTTTTAACGATATTGAAATCAAAAAACCATGTTCAAAGACCTTTGTTTCATTTTTTAATGAGGTTGACTCAGTGATGGAAAAAGTATCCTCGGTTGGTTTCATTTTTTAACGAGCTTGAAATTGAAAAACCATGCTCAAAGACCTCTATTTCATTTTTTAACGAGGTTGCCTCAGAGATGAAAAAAAATATCCTCAGTTGGTTTCATTTTTTAACAAGATTGAAATAAAAAAACCATGCTCAAAGACCTTTGTTTCATTTTTTAACGAGGTTTCCTTAGAGATGGAAAAACTATCCTCGGTTGGTTTCATTTTTTAACGAGATTGAAATAAAAAAACCATGCTCAAAGACCTTTGTTTCATTTTTTAACGATGTTGCCTCAGAGATGCAAAAAACTATCCTCGGAACTCTCTTCTTAATCATGGATTCCAAGAGGACAATGCTCCAGAATGACACCATGTCAAGGGACAAAACTCAGTCATGGCTTCCAAGAGGTGTTCACTGGAAGGAAGAAACACACTCTGGATGGACACCATGTCGAGGGTCATGATAGGAGTAAATAGATTAGGCTCTAACAACCCTATTGAATATATCACCATGTCAACTACTAGATCTAAGTCATCAGAAGTTGAAGCCATGGGCGACAATGCCACATAATTGACCTGTGGTGGGGGAAATACTGTCTGCGTATAAGAGCCATTCAAGGAGGCAATCCAGGTGGGGTCAATGAATGAAAGTTGATCAATAGTCACAACCCATCCATCGTGAGGGAAAGATATCACACACAAAAGAGTAGACACAATAGATTTCATAGCATAGACATAATCTCGTGCAAGGAGTAAAGAGAAATCCAAGGGGTCTTCGACTACCATGACGTCAATAAAGACAGTTTTCCCTCCCAAAGTTATAGGAAACTGAGGAAGGGTCCCTAAAGTTTGATTGGTTCTTCTGTTAAAAGATAACATATTCTGTGTAACCAGCGCAAGTGGAGGACAACCCAAAGCTTGCCAAGCAAAAGAGGACAAAATACTAACAGACGAACCTTCATCTATCAGTGTCTGAGGAACATCTCAACCACAAACCTATACTGTAATATGGAAAGGAATGTGAGAGGGAAGACGAGGTCCATTTAGCACACCCCAATCAAAATGGATGGACTCATAACTTGGAGGGGGTCCTACAGGGGAAGGAACAATACCCCTCTACACAGTAGAGTTTGTATCAACGAGAAAAAAATGGGCAGTGTCGAGTTTACTCTCTAGTGGGAGAGTAGGATCGATCGATGATGAGATCAGATCGACCACTTGGATTTCATTCTCCAAGGGGAGAATGGGGTCGATAGATGGAAATGGATCGACCACTTGGGTGACACTCTCTAACGGGAGAGTGGGAACGACCGAGGATGGGATCAGAATGACCTCTTGAGTTTCACTCTCTGAGGGGAGAGTGGGATTGACCGAGGATGGTATTGGATCAACCACCTTGTCAACTGGTTCAACTAAGGACATAACCAGATTCACGACTTGATCAACCGGATTGATCGGTGAAGGGACCAGAGTGATCATTCCATCAACTACATGTGGGTTGAGAGAAAGCTTGCGATAAGCAGCTGGGAGTTGAGGTTGTGAAATAGTCATGTCTTCCAGTAATTTTTAGGCTTTGTCCATATGAGGGAAAAGATGAGTTAGATGACTCCCTTTTCATAACATACATGGGAACTTGGCTCTACTTTTCTTCTTCCCAACAGTATCATAACTAGTTGATGGGGGGTCATCAGCATGTTGTTCAGAGGCTGACGACAGGGGTTGGCAAGGATGTGTAGACCATACTTCTATAACCTTGGGTAGACTAGGGAAATCCTTAAGAAGATGGATACCCTTACAAAGCCTACAAGGGTACTTAGGATTACGAGTTGTTTGGGTGATCTTGACATCATCAACACTCCTAGAACCATTAATAGTAACTGGTTGTTTTCCAACATGTTTGACAGTGGTTGGAGGTTTTGACCCTCACTTATCTTTCTTCTTCTTAATCTTTCTTTTCTTCTTCTTCTTATTCACCAGGTTACTATCTTTAGAACTTTCACTCGACGAAGAAGATGAAATGGAAGGTGACAATGCAAGCGAAGAAGGCGAAGAAGACCTTACTGGTGAAGAAGGTGAAGGATCAACATGAGGTTGATTCTCTTGGGGGGAAGTGCTTGTGACTGAAGCACTAACTTCATTCTAGATTACCTGAGTGGAAAAAAACCATACCGGTAATCCAATAGTGAGACTTGGAAGGCTCAAAGTAGCGATGTGAGGAGGACCAATGTTTCCATAAGAAGGAAAAACAAAAGGTTCCCTTGGAGCAAGGGTTCCTTCATTGGTCATTCCAGGAACTGATGCCATTAAATAAATCCAACCTAGAGTCTGCTAGGGAAAACAAACAACACATGCTAAAAATCTAGGAAGCAAGCAAACAAACAAAACCTTCTCGCAATGAGCACACTAGTTGGTGATGAAATCCAACGTCGCGGGAACAAAGTAAGAAGAGGCTAATATAGAGTGGGTGGAAAATTTACGTTGACGACCTTCTTAACGGACTTACACCCTGGTGCAAGCTCCCACACATAATCATGGGTATACCCTCCAAGGAGCTCGAGTGAGTTTGGCCAATGTCAATTCCAAGTACCGTGAAGACTTGCCCCTCCATAGTCACCTTGTGTAAAGACCCTAAAGAGATAGGCCACTAAGATTACCAATGACAACAATAAAGCCTGGGGGGACAGTCGACAGTCTGATCCACATGCAAGGGCAGGGTATCTAGCCCAAAATCAACTTGAGAGGCTTCCACTCATCATTGTGGGTATACCTTCAAGTGACCCCCATAATACGTGCAATCTCTACACCAAGACCAACAAAGCAGGGTGAGTAACTCTGCCAGTCTCAATGTGACCTAGTGCTTGACCATTGTGTGAGAAGGGCTTCCCAGGACAATATGTGGAAAATGGAATTTAACACTCCCTAACTCAAGATGTTATTGTGTGTTTTGAGCTTTTGGAGAGTGTATCTCTCTTCCTACTCCAAAGCACTATCCTAGCTAAATGTTTGTGTAATAGAGCCCTAAAAAAGAGTTACTAGATAAATTTTATGATTACGCAATGTTATTTAAGAGTTGTTGTTTACTCAAAGGAAACATAAGTGAAACTTATGTTGTATGACTCTGACCTAATAATGCAAGGATGAGAATGAAATATATCACTTTTCGTTCAATGAATCCTATGTATGGGAGAGAGAGAAAGTTTTCTAGATCAACCTTGAACTATAATGAAAAATTTCCTTTGAAATGCCAATACAAACAATCACTTATAAAATGACAATCCTCTATTGTGTCTTTTTCAAATACTTCAATAATCTCAATAATTTGATTTTCAAAGTTTTCTAACACGAAAACAATTTTTTGAAAGAAAAATTGTTGTTCACTTTTCAAAAGGACTCACACTATGACAGTGAGAGTACAGAAAATCAAAATTCAAATGAATAAGCAATGACAAAACCAATCAACTCTTTCAATGAAAGCAAAAAATAAAGAGAAAACCAAAGTAATCTTCTCAAATGCAAAAGAAAAAGATTTGTTCACACAAGGAAAATGAGAAAAACCAAGCACTCAACCTTCAACCAATCACTGGTTCTTAACTAATCAAACACTTTCAAAGTCTGAAGTCAGAGAAAATGGTTTTTCCAAGAATAGCTAAGAAACTTTGAAATCCAGAATAGTTCATACATGCAAACAAAGACAAGCAAGAAATCAATCAAAAGATCCAAAAGGCTCTTATGAGGCAGTCAAACTGATCTGGGCAGTTAAAAATGCCAAAATTCCAATCCAAAAATTTCAACAAAAGAGTTCGTAGGCAGGCTATATAACACAGTGCGAGAATTAGTGATTCTTGCAGGTGACCCTTGAGCAGGGTATGAGAACCTCGCATTGAAACCTAAAGGCAAAGTGAAAAGTCTACCTATTCTCGTAGGCTATAATGGAGTACAGTGCGAGAATGCCTGAACATAGTCAAAATTTTGAAAAATGAAGTAAAATTGGAAAAGAGCTCTGGACCCAGAGGGTCTATTAGGATATCTTGAAGACTCAGAGATTGACAGGACAGGAGAAAAGTGAAACTAGAGAAAATGGCCACAGAAAAATATCAAAATCCACAAAGAAAATGGGATATCCCCAGTGGAGTCACCAATTTTTTTATTGGATAAATCCGTAAGTGTGGACACAAACCGATCTCCCTAGATCCACCTAGATCTAGAACAAAGCAAGACTTAATAACACTCTTTCCCTAGATTTTGACTATTGAATTAACTAGGATGCAAGAAATAATAACATACCTTATTATCTCTTCCTATGGTCTTTGTTGCTCCCGCTTCGCTCCAGTGCTCTCGTGCAATCAATACTAAGACAACACAAACCAACCAAAGTGAAGAAAGCACAATCTATTCAACAGTCAATCTATGTATATGATCAAGGAATTATACAATAAAGTGGAAATGGCTTTATGGGAAAGGGACATATTACTGTATCATATTAATGGAAAGTAAAGATTACAACCTGAGCCTTGTTTTCACAAATTTCCTTTCGATGGCCCTTGGCTCTGACACACACACTTGCTCACTTACATGAAGAAGATCAACTCCTTTGGATGAACTTGCTAGAGTCTCCAAGCTATTGTAGCATGAGTCCTTCACACAATTCTTTCACTAATTCTCCAATGAATCTCTTGCTTAACTTTGCTTAACCTTTTCCATGAGAATTCCCTCGATATATAGGAGAGAATGAATTAGTTACTTGGATAAGAGTGATCCCAAAATATCAGGGAATCCAGTACTAGGATAACCATTCGAATGCCATCTCATCCTTCTAGAATATTCCCTTCTAGAAGCATCGATAATTCACCTTTTTCCTTTCTTTATAAAGAGTTCTCACCCTAGTAGTTCAACACAGTGCAAACTTCTCGCACCCTGGCTTAAGGAAGCCTGTGAGAATCATGCATTCTCACAGGCAAATATACTAGCAGCCTGTGAACCTCCTTCAAAAATGATATTTCTGGAAATAGAAGAAAGTAACTTTTCTCAGGAGAAAGTTATGATGAAGAGCCTGAGTACACCATCATCCATACATCATCATGATGACCAAAATCATGGGTAACAATGTAAAATGGATAACTTCATCCTTCTGAGTGTGTGAGTGAATGGGGAAAATATGGTGAGTGTACTCATGAGGAAAGATGGAAAGAATGGTGAGTGAACCCCCAAAACAATAGATTTTCCCCCATAAAATTGCATGTGTCCTGGATGACACATGGATCTCCAGGGTCTCATTCCTCTCCACTTGGAGTTCATTCCTCTCCTTAAAGGAACTTAGGATAACATGGTTTATTTCCCAAGCCTTAGCATTTTGGGAAATACATTATAATATTCCATTGGGTTAAGCCCTCAAGATTAGCCCCTTTTTCCTAGCCTCTTATCCCCCTTCCCTTTCCCTTCCTATTGAATCATATTCCCCCATCCTCATTTATCGTGGTCATTCTACACACAACGATGTATTATATTAATTATATGAGTGTTACGTATACAAAAATAGGCTCATTCTCCTTTGCATCTAGGCTCACTGGCCTAATCAAAAAATAATATTCCTAACTTATAAATATTGGCTCACCAGCCTATACACATCATTAAACATCATAACAAATTAGTAAGGGCTCGACCTTGGGGTATTACAATCCCCTCCCCTTATTTATGCACTTTCCTTAGTGCATCATATTTACATATTACAACAAGATTTTCAAAAATCTTCAAAAAGATGTGTGTATTCTACTCGCATAACATCTTCATGCTCCTAAGTTGTATCCTCTTGACCGTACTAGGTCCATTGGACCTTTACAATCCCTATGGATCGACACTAGAGATGTTTTATTTTTCGGTTGAGAATGTGTACCAAATGCACTTGAAAAGTGCTTGCTCCACCTGAATCACATTCCAATCAATAACATGATTAACATTAGGTATATATTTCTTAAGCAATGATACATGGAATAATTTATGTATAGACATAGATGTAGGCAATGCAATCATATAAGTTACTAGTCCAAACCTTTCTAGGATTTCAAATGACCCACAATATCTGGTTGCCAACTTGGAACAGTTTTTCAATTTCAGGGAAATTTTGTAGGCCCTCACCTTCATAAAAACATGATCACCCATTTTAAATTCCTTCTGAGTTCTTCCCTTGTCATCATAGTTTTTTTCATGTCTTGGGCAACCTTTAAATTCTATTTTATCTTCAACATTTTCTCTTCCATTTTTCTGAGCAACTCTATCCCAATCACTACTCTATCAGTTGGGTTGTCCCACCTTATCTATGTGTTTCACTTTATTCCATAAAGTACCTTAAATGGGATCATCTTTAGTGATTCTTGGTACCCATTTTTGTAGGCAAATTATACCAAGTTTAGATAATCTTCCCATTTAGATGGTTTGTTCATCAGATACATACTTAACATATCCTCTATCACTTGGTTCAGTCTTTATGTTTTCCCATCAGTCTCGGGATGATAAGTTGTGTTGAAGTTCATATTTGTTTGGAACCCTTTGAATAGTCCCTTCCAGAACTTTGAGGTACACTTTGGGTCTCTTTTAGACACAATTTTCTTGGGTATGACATGCAAGCATGATACTTCCCTCATATAAATATCATAAACATTGGTTTCCTTGTGAGTAACCTTCATAGGAATGAAATGGGAAGCTTTAGTAAGCTTGTCCACTACCACCATGATAGCATCATGTTGATTTCTTGTTCTAGGAAATTTGGTGATGAAATCCATTGTCACCACTTCCCACTTCCACTCAAGAATGTGAAATGGCTGCAACAACCCTACTAGATGTCTATGCTCAACCTTGACCTTTTGACACTCCAAACATTTAGCAATGTACTCAACAATGTCCTTCTCCATGCTTGGCCAATAGTATTGGCTCTTGACTATTGCAAGTATTTTCTGATATCCTCGTTGTCCAACATAAGGTACATTATCCATCTCTTTCAAAGTCATACTCTTCAATTCATGAGAATTGGGTAGACAATTTTTGTTTCTATACAAGAGAATTCCATCATTTCCCAATTCATAATCTTCAACTTTCTACCGCATTTTACCTTGTTGTGATTTTGTTACCAACTCCATGTACTACAAATTAGATTTTGCACCCTCATAAATTTTTCCTTTAATATCAATTTGATACATGATAATGGTTGTATCATGCATTTCATGCACTCTCCTACTGAGTGCATCAACCACTTTGTTCTCTTTTTACTTTATGTTCTCAATATCAAATTAATACTCATAGAGGAATTCCAACCATCTGCTCTTCCTAGCATTCAAAATTGGTTGATCAAACAAGTATTTTCAAACCACTATGGTCTATCCTCAGCTCAAACCTCTTTTTCGTGAGGTAGTTCCTCCACTTCTTCAAGGAATGCACTATGTATTCCAACTCCAAATCATGAGTGGCATAGAGCCTTTCATGCACCTTCAATTTCCTAGATTCAAAACATGTCAAAAACCCATTTTGACGGAGGACTCCACCAAGTCCTTTCCATGCATCTGTGCAAACTCGAAAATATTCATTCGGATCATCCATCCTCAAAATTGGATCACTGGTTAACAATTGCTTCAATTGTGGGAATCTCTTTTCACATTTTGTTCATTGAAACTTCACCCCCTTCCTTTGCAAGGAAGTTATTGGGTGAGTAATTCTCAAAAACCCTTCAATGAATCTTCTGTAGTAGCTAGCTAGGCCCATGAATGATTTGAATTCTATCACATTCTTAGGTTTTTTCCACCCTTTAATGGCCTCAATCTTTTTGGGGTGCATGACTATCCCTTCCTTGGATATGATATGCCCCAAATACTGAACTTGGTTTTGATAACATGAGCACTTGCTCAATTTGGCATACAACCAGTGCTCTCTTAACACTTGTAAAACCATCCTCAAATGATGCTCACGTTCTTCTTCTAACTTGGAATATACAAGGATGTCATCCAAAAATACAATGACAAACTTGTTTAAATATTCCCAGAAAACACCATTCATTAAGCACATGAAAACAACTGGTGCATTTGATATCCCAAATGACACCACTATGAACTCATAATGACCATAGATTGTCCTGAAGGCAGTCTTGTTGATGTCATCATCTATGATACTTAATTTATGATAACCATAGATGAGATCAATTTTTGAGAATATCCTTGAATCCTTTAACTGATCAAAGAGATCATCGATTGGAAAAGGATACCGGTTATTTATAGTCACTTTGTTCAATTGTTTGAAGTCAATGCACAATCTCAATGTCCCATATTTCTTCTTTACAAGTAAGATTGGGGTTCCCCAAGGTGACACACTTGGGTGTATATACCCCTTCTTCATAATCTCTTTAGGCTGGATTTTCAACTCCTTCATCTCTAGTGTACTCATTATGTAGGGAGTCTTTGATACTGGATATGCTCCAGGCATCAAATTTATAGAGAAATAAATATATCTCTTTGGGGGTAGTCCTGGTATATCCTTTAACACATCCTAAAATTAGGACTACATGATCCTCTAGATTTTGCACCTTATCCTTAGGTGCTTCCTCCATATGAGCTTTAAATATTTGGTAGCCCTTCCTGTAACACTTCTTCAACTACATTGCTGATATCTCTTGGACAATGACTTCCCTAGGAATTCCTTGTATTGTTCTTGGGTTCACTTCCTCATTCAAGAAAGTAAATACCATGTTATGATCATAGAAGACAACATGGTGTTGGTCCAACAATCCATACCAATTAGAAAGTCATATGAACCAAATGGAAAGATGTTCAAATCTTCCTTGGTACTTATCCCATTCATGTCCACTAGACATGATTTAAGCAGCTCAAAAAATTTTCTCTTGGTTCCTATAGCCAGCTGCACCAGCCAAGATTTCCCGTGCTTTCTTCTTGGAAAATGCAATTTTTACACTACCTTAGGATATATATAGCTATGACTAGCTCATGAATCTATTAAAATAGTAAAGGCATGGCTATTGATCATACATTCAACTTCCATCATGTGTGATTGAAACTCATCTTGCTCGTTGTCCATTGTTGCATAGATCCTAGGTAAACTTCTTCACATGTCCTCCACTCTTTCTGCTTGCTATACATTGTGGGCAACTCTCAATTTGTCACTTTTTGTGAGGAAAATATATATACATATGGTATCCTTTATGACCCCAACATTGAATGGGTGTTTTCCTTGTATTTTTCCCACCTACCTTAGCCATTCTATGCTCCCTAAAAGATGGTTTTCTTAGAGGATTGTTTCTGAAAAATGATGGTTTGTTCCCAAGCTCTTTGGAAAGTAGGATTTCCCTTATGCTGATCATATAAGCACTTGGATCTCTTTATGGTTTCCTCCAAAGTCTTGGGATCATCATATTGAATCTTGTCACCGATGAAAGATGTCAGACCATTCAGGTACCTCTGAATATTTACTATCTCATCCTTGATGAAGGAGACATACTTCAACAATTCTAAAAATCGCCTTTCATACTCCTCAATATTCATGATTCCTAGTTTGAGTTCAAAGAACTCTTTCATATTTTTATCATAATACCTCTTGGTCATGTATTTATTCTCAAAATGCTTCTTGAATTCCTTCCAAGTAACATTCTTCTCTCTGAGTTGTTGTGCTAACACAAGTTGATCCCACCACATGGATTCCTTTCCTTTTAGTTGTAGATAACAATTCTTCCTTCTACATCAGAAGAATAGTTATTCAATTGGAAGTACTTCCTCATTCCTAGAAGCCATGTCTCAGCATATTCATCCTTCTTGTGCTCACCATCAAAAGTAGGAGGTTTGATATTATTCATTTCTCCTTTCAATTCATCCACCCCAGACCTCCTATGCTTCCTGGAAGGGAATGGTATTGAGCTACTGTGTCCTCTCCTATTGGAATTCCTTTGGGAGTGATGGTGATGTCTGCCATCACTCCTTGATCTTCCTTTTCTCTCAGTGGTCCCATGGCTTCCTGATTTGTTGGATCCACTCTCCTTATCCAACTTATTTTAAATTATGTCTAGGATATAAATTAACTTCATATTGAATTCTTCCTGTTGTTCCTTGGATTTCATAATCCTTTCATTATCATCCTTGTGGCTATGGACATTTGTTTGCAATTTTCTAAGGGTCTCAGCCAGATTTATGTCTTCCTTCTTTCCTCCTCCATGTCCATTTGAGTTGGTTCCTTCCATACCCAACTGGATATTCATCCCTTTGATTTCATATTCTTGACTATATACAATCTGTGTATCATCCATCACTCTGAACTCTGTGTTGAATATGATTTGACATTTGTTAATTTTGAAAAGTGTGCAACCAACAAAAAAATTTCATGCTAATTGTTCTTAATAATTTCATTAAAACACGAACCATTTTGATTCATTAATAAATAAGAATTCATTTTAGTCGATTTCTTGAGAAATTAACTATTCAGATCCAATTTTTGGGTGAGCAATTATCTTCTACTATTCAATACCTTTCCAATGCTTGTTTCGATGCTCAATTCTAAGTTTTGAGCATGACGTTATGGATACCTGCAATTTTTTTATTTTCAATGATGCAATCCTTGGACATGGATTCTTCCAACTCAGAGTCAAATTGGCTCTTGGATCTGTGTTGGATCCATTTTTCAAGTTTATATGCCTTCCTTACCTTTTTAGGTGTAGGTATGTACAATAAATAACGTCACATGATCTTTCTATAAGCCCTTTCCTATTCTTAAAACAAAAATTCAAGTGCTAGCCCCTTTTCTTTGGCCCCCAAATTCATGCGACCTTAGGTTGTGACCCAATGTTAACAAATAGGTGATTATCATGTGCTTTGGGCCTCCCAAGCTTTGAAACTTTGGGGATTCAGAGGATCTTCCTTCATTACAATACATTTCCCTTGAATGCCAATTATTTGTTTAGATCTATGGTGGATAGGAGATCCAGGACTCTGAGCTTCGACAATTTCCAAAGAACTTCTCTACAAATATCCCAAAGTGTTGACTCACCATAGATTCTCTCTCTCTTGCCTCCACGTGTCATATCCCAACCAATGGTTGAGATTAACACTAGTCTTCAAGAGTTCTCTACTCATAGCAATCTGCAACTTAATTCCTCCTGAGTACCACTTCTCCGAATCTTGGGATCTAGCACCACACATCCTCTGTGATAAATGGTCGAGATGGACTCCAGCCTTTGGGTGTACAAAAGTCCTTGAACTTGATTGTTTATGACTTGAATCCTACAAAATATGAGATCTACTTCCACCTGTCCTCTCCCTATCAATGGTGAGGATTTACTTCGCTCTTCGAATCTTTGGGGGTTTCTCCTTCCTTACAATTCATTCCTGTTGAATGTCAAATTGGTGAACTCTTGGGGTCCACTTAGTACTTCACACTCAGGTGCTACATGGAAGATTCCAATAAGTGGATACGTGGCTCAATTTGAGGGGTGACACATGTTAACTTCTAAATTATCCTTTTAAAAACACAAAACACACTGACACATGGCACGCATCCTGTGTACCCATGTCACCCTAGGTGATGTCATTAAGACACATCACTTCGATGCTTCATGACTTCATAACTTTGGGAGGTCAAGACTTCGGGAATGTGGGACTTCGGAGATCCATAATTTCTTAACCTCCTGGGGTCCACATAGTACAACTGTCATCAATCAAGGTGGTGACACATGCCCCCATCATTGAGGGCCATGTGTTAGGTCCCAATCGTTACTAAGGGCCTGTCAAAACTGAAAAAACAAGTGACACATGGCATACTTAGGGTAGGTCCACGTTACCCTAGGTGATGTAATAATGCCACATCATATTTGATGCTTCGAGACATCGATGATTTTTTATCATCAACACTTTCAAAAAACTACCAAACTATCGAACTTTCAAACAAGTCCACGTCACCCTCGGTTACGTCATCATGTTACATCACTTCGACGAATCGACACTTTAGGTATTTCTTCTCATTGATACTTTTTCAAAACTGTTGAACAGGTCCACGTCACCCCTGGTGAGGTCATCACGTCATGTCACTTCGGAGAACCGAGAATTTGGGGTGTTATTGGATAAATCCGTAAGTGCAGACACAAACCGATCTTCCTAGATCCACCTGGATCTAGAACAAAGCAAGACAAAATAATACTCTTTCCCTAGATTTCGACAACTAAATGTACTAGAAGGAAAGAACAAAGAGCATAACTTATGATCGCTTCCTATGGTATTTTTTGCTCCTACTGTGCTTCAGTGCTCTTGTGTAGTCAAGACAAGGACAACAAAAACCAACCAAAGTGAAGAAATCACAATCTATTCAACAGTCAATCTATGTATATGATCAAGGAGTTATACAATAAAGTGGAATTAGCTTTATGGGAAAGGGACATATTACTGTATCATATTGATGAAAAGTAAAGATTACAACTTGAGCCTTGATGTTGCAAACTTCCTTTCGATGGCTCTTGACTCTGACACACACACTTTCTCACTTGTATGAAGAAGATCAAACACCTTTGATAAATTTGCTAGAGTTCTTAGCTACTGTAGCATTAGTCCTTCACACAATCGTTTTCACTAATTCTCCAATGAATCTCTTACTTGTTTGCTTCTAACCTTTTCCATGAGAATCCCCTCAATATATAGGAGAGAATGAATTAGTTACTTGGATAAGAATGATCCCAAAATATTAAGAAATCCATTACTTAGATAACCATTCGAATGCCATCTCATCCTTCTAGAAGATTCCCTTATAGAAGCTTCGAGAATTCATCTTTTTCCCTTCTTTAGAAAGAGTTCGCACCCTAGCAGTTAAACACAGTGTGAACTTATTTCACCCTAGCTTAAGGCAACCTGCAAGAATCATGCATTCTCGTAGGCAAATGTATTAGGAGCCTGCGAACCTTCCTTAAAAATGTGATTTCTGGAAAGAGATGAAGGTAACTTTTCTCAGGAGAAAGTTCTAATGAAGATCCTGAGTACACCATCATCAATACATCATCATGATGACCAAAATATTGGGTAATAGAATTCCCCCAAAAGTATGAGGTTGCAACCAATGACAGTCGATAGAATTTGTAAGCTGCATGTGTGTGTCAAGAACCAGGAGTACATCTAATCGGAAACCTGCGAACAACCAAGCATCTGTAGAAAATCATGTATATTAATTCTGAGGTAGGCATTCCCATAATCAAATCACAGACTGATGACATTATAGACATAGTTCATGGCCACCAATCATACACTGTAGATCCATGCTGTCAAAATATATCATAGCCACCTGAATACACTATGGATCTATGCGAGAGATTTCAAATCAAGACCACATAGCCACGAAACATACACAGTGGATCTATGTGTCACAAATTATACATACTCCATCGCAACCTAGATCACAAAGATAATATCTAGGGTCTTCAATATCATCGCCCAAAGTACGAATCTAACCATGTGATTACATGTGTTGAAGTCGAACATGGTAGAAACCACTTGATTACTAGTCATTGGTGAAACCGTTAACAAGTGCGAGGGAAATCACCATTGATGTCAATGATTCCCAAGGTACTATAGTACAATCCATCAACTGTGAATAAATGAGTTGATGTTGAACATCCGACGAAATCTTTCGATCAGGAGTCAATGATGTAAACCCACTGTCGAAAACAAGGAAACTTGCCATTGAGGCATGCAAGCTCCAATGTACTAAAGAATTTCTAAGTCTTGATTCCGAATAATGAGCTGAAGTCAACGGAACAAGACTTGTCATAGGAGGGCCTTGATGTATCCCCCATCAATGACATGAAATGAGTAATAGAGTTTTAAGGTGAAACAGAGCATTTTGCAAATTGGACTGGACACAGGGAAGGCCAACATAGAGAGAATGGATAACTGCATATGGCCGACTCAATATAGGTTTCAGATGGACTTCTCTTGAACATATGAACGACACAACCAATGATTTGGCAACATTGACTCAAATACGACACATGGAAAGAACTTGTAATTAATCGAATAAGAGACAGATGGATTTCCCAAACCCACTTCAAATGATGAATTGGGGGTGTCATGTTCAAGAGAGACACTTACTGCCAATCAACATGAAAATGAAACATATCCCTTTCCCAAATTTTCCCCCACCATTTCTGGTGAGTACCTCTTTATTTTTACACAAGCTTGAGGAGGATAACATATGCTTGTTGATATAATCTCATCCTTTGGATGAGTCCCTTGGAGTACATTTAACGAACCCTAAGAAGGAGTGGTTCAGTCCCATCACGGGTCTGTCAATGTTTGTTTAACGAGTACAGAGATAGAAAACTCGAAGGTTTTTCAAGATTATAGAGTTTGGAAAAACACTTAAAAGAGAACTCTCTCAGTTCCTTTTTCATAAGATAGTCTGGATAAGACCGAAAAAGAAATAAATTATCGCTTACCAGACGTGTACTTCAAATACTTTAGCGAGCGTGAAAAATAGCAAGGTCGCTCGACGATCTTTTCATGTTTAGAGAGTCTGAAAAGAGATTAAAGAGGAATCCAGGGGGGTTCCTTTTTCGTATAACCTTCTTGAGCCCGAAAAAGTGATAAAATTATGCTCGACCATGTTCTCATGTTTTTTACGAGTGCAAGAATGGACAAAAACGACGCTCGAGGTTTTATGTAAAAACCATAAAAAACAATAAAAAACACGCCATAACAAAAGAATATCTCCATACCCTTGTATTTAATTATCAACGTCACCATACCTGCAAGTCATTACACTCATCTTGATATTAGGGATTAGGTTTAATCAATAAATAAGCATAAAAAACCCAAAATGACATAGTAAAAAGTAAATTAAATGAGTAAATAACCATTTTTACCACATCATTTCACATTTCCACTATTGAGCTCCAAAACCCCCTTTTTACCCTCCGAATTTGGCGTTAATTTTTGGGAGCTAAAAAAGACCATTCAATGAGCCATCTGCAACATTAAGGTAAGCTCTTCATTCTTGACATTTTCATGGTTTAAAATTTTAATTTCATTGGTTCAATCTTCAGTTTCAAGTTGTTTTTTGAACCCTAGATGCGCATTATCATTCTCGCAGGTAGCCCATACGGGGCCTGCGAGAATGACGCGTTATCACAGGTGAGCCTTAAGCCAACTGTGAGGTTCTCGTACTGTGCTAATGGGGCACCTAAGAGAACCGCAGAACTCAAAACAAAATTTAAAATTTTAGCCAAATGAAAAAACTCTAAGGCATGAAAAAGTTATTAATCCTCCTTTTATGTTCCTTATGTAGATAAATAGCCATAAACATGGTGCTTGAGTGGCGTGAAAGAGAACATGAAGAGGATAATGCAAATGCCAAGAATCATCCTCCTACCATAGCTGCATTGAGAGATTGTGGGCTCTTAAAATACTTTTGTATCCCGGGCATGAGGGCCCAAGTCAGACTACTAGAGTTTTTGGTCCATATGTGGGACCCAGATCAGTAGGTTTTCAATGTAGGAGTTCACACTCTGTCCATAGACATTGAGGACATATACTTTTTGACTTGATTTTCTAGGCACAGGTATTATGTCAGCTTGACTGGTAGTAGAGGTGGCAGGCTAAAGATGAGTGAGTACTGCAATCAATACTGTGTACCTGAGGCTGAGAGGAAAAAAGGAAAAGTGGCTATCTGGGGGGTACAAGACTTGACCCTCCGCACTATTCTTTTTACTATAGATCGGATGGATGGGAGTTCTTCTCCTCATATGACATTACAGAACTACTTCCAGTCCACCATCGAGTGTACTAAGCCTCGAGTATTCAACTGGGCAGATGATGTTCTTCGCAATATCAAAAAGAAATTAACCAAATACAGGCGAGGTGAATTGAAACAATTTGGTTATGGATCTTTGTTAGTGTCCTTCTTCCTTGAGAGGGTCCTCGTATTTAGACTTCAATTTGAGTGGAACTTACCGGGTCCTAGAGATCCACGGATGTTGAGATGGTGTCGGCTCATGGCCCGGCATGTGGCAGGACCAATCGTCAAGTACGACGATATTTTCTTTGACTGGCTTCAAAACTAGATGTTGATGGTCGATGAATACGCTTATTATGGGTTGGATTTATGAGGAGATATGGATTTGGCATTTCCTGAGGATGCTCAGTGGGGTGACCTTGGTAAGAAGTACACGCATTTTCTCTTTTTAAATGTTTTTGAATTTTTATCATATTCAAATGTTTTTGTTTTTATATATTTATCCGAATATGAACACAAAACCTTTGTTGATAACACAGATGTTGGACCGTATAGCCCTCCTGGCACCTCTCCTATCCAGCGATGAGGAGAGGTAGCAGCAGCAGCAACACCAAAGTATGTAGAAGATTATCAGGTGGTGGAACAAAATTTAGAGGGCCTGACAGCAGACATTTTAGATATGACTCTGGAAGAGGTTCCACGATGCGATCAACGTCACACTGTAGGGGTATCAACATTTATGAGTCGACTGCTCCGTAGGGTTGCTAGGGCAGTCGTGTGTTACCGTGAACATCATCCATGACGTCACATAAGCTTCAAATTTTGATATTTTTTTCTTTGGACAAACTTTTTGTAAAAAAGAAACCTTTGATTGTTATATATACAGATGGTTTCTACCGGTTACTTTATATTGTGTGAATTTCGAATGTGTTTGATTTATAAATGATTCAAATGTCTGTCCAATACATAATTAGCCAATGCATCTATTAATGTATTAAGACATCTAGGAATATGCTGATATTCAATGTGATCAAAATAACGTTCCAAGAGGCGAATTCGCAAATACACCCGTAACAAAGTAGGACTTCGAATAGAGTAGATATTACTTAACTGTAGTACTACCAGCTGCGAATCAAGTTGCACAACCAAATGAAGAATTCTGAGTGAGATAGCATCAACCAATAATTCAATAATGATGTTATACTTTGCAATGTTGTTGGTTGCATGGACAAGACATACACCTCGTAAAGATATAAGTTCGTTTGTTGGAGCATAGATTGCCCATGCAGCAGAAACTAGGTTCCGAGTACTATGGCTAGCACCATCAACGAAGCCAATATAGGGTAGCGAAGACTCCGACATCTGGAAATCAAACACAACGTCACATAAGGGAAGAGACCAGATAACGTCAAAGAAAACTAAAGTAACACACATAAAGTATGATACATAAAATACAAGTACTTGTGCACAAATGATTTATGCATAGTACTTCTTCAAGTACAAACCATTCCTAGGTTCACTCAAAGGGATACCATTGTAATCGACTAGCTCATATGCTCCTTTTTCCAAAACTCGATGAACAATATAAGGACCTCGCCACATTGGTTCAAATTTTCCAGACCCTAACACATCTCGATCCTGTTCATAGAGAAGAACAAGATCACCTTCAGAGAAAAAGAGAGGCTTGACATGCTTGTCATACTGTGCCTTGACACGTTTCTTCTGGGCTTCTATGACTAGAGTGGCATCACATCGAGTTTCATCTAATCGCATTAAATACAATAGACGTTCTTTTTCAGCAGAAGTATTGGGTAAGAGTTTGACAACTAGCTTCAGAGAGGGTATCTCACATTCTATAGGAATAATGGTTTCCACACCATAGACTAATCAAAAGGGCGTAAACCCAGTAGCAGATTTGACAGATGTCCAATATGCCCACAAGGCCGAAAACAACATCGTGTGCCAGCTTGTTTTATGAATTCCTATCATCCTTCGAAGCATAGATGTAAGAAATTTGTTGATCGCTTCGACTTGACCATTATCTTGTGGATAATAGGGTGTTGAGTTATCATGACGAAGACCCAACTTCTCCGTAAGTTCATACATCATAAAATTCCTAAAGTGACTACCATGATCAGTGACGATAGCTTGGAGAACACCAAAACGAGCTATGACATGGTTAAAAAGAAACAACACTGCAGTCTTTCCAGTATTATCGAATGTTGGCATCGCCTCGGCCCATTTTGTAAAGTAATCAATAGATACAATGATGTAACCATGCCCCCCGGTCGAGTGAGGGTGACATGTCATGAAATCAATGCCCCATTTCACAAAAGGACCAACTAAGGCCAAAGGATGAAGAGGAGCAGGATGTGACCAAATTTTCTGATTGTAGGTCTGGCAGGCATGGCATTTCTGAACGATAGTAATGCAGTCATTGAACAAGGAAGGCCAAAAATAACTTGCACGTAAGATCTTCTGGGCAGTAGCATACCCAGACATATGAACACCACATGCTACAGAATGGCAGTCATTCAGATCTTTCTCAGCTTCGTCAAACCTCAGACAATGTTGAAAAACAGAGTCAATTCCCCGATGGTAAAGAGTATCCCCAAGGATAATGTATTGACGATATTGATAACGGATGCGACATCGTTCAGTACTAGACAAAGTAGGCCTGAAAGTCTGGGATTGGAGATATATAATGATATCTCCATACCAAAGATCGTCAGTGCTAATAAGGAAAAGAGATTCATCGGGTAATGAATCTACTGCTACATTTTCTATGGCAGAGTGAGGAAAATCACATATCAACTCAGCAAAAACTAAAGATTTCTTAGACGTGGCATGATCAAATTCCAAGTCAAACTCCTGGAGTATGAAAATCCATTTGGAGTATTTCCCCCCTAGAAATTGATGTGTCAAAATGTGTTGCATAGGGTTGCAATGATAAATCACTGTAGTTTTCCTTGAGAGGATATAATGTCGGGAGTGTTGGATGGCTTGAACGACAGCCAAGGCCAGTTTTTCAACATGTTGATACTTGATTTCAGTTGATGTGAGACTTCGACTCAAGTAATAAATAACATGTTCATCATGCGCATCATCCTCTTGGATGAGAACCATGCCAATGGTATACTCTGAGGAAGTAAGATAAAGAAAATAATCACGACTATAATCAGGAGGAAAGAGAAGAAGAGCTCGCATGAGGGACAACTTAAAATCCTCAAAACCATTGTTGGCAATGGTATCCCAGACAAACCGATCTCCCTAGATCCACCTAGATCTAGAAGAAAGCAAGACAGAATAATACTCTCTCCCTAGATTTCGACTATTAAATGTACTAGAAGGAAAGAACAAAGAACATACCTTATGATCGCTTCTTATGGTCTTTGCTGCTCCTGCTGCACTTCAGTGCTCTTGTACAGTGAAGACCAAAACAACACAAACCAACCAAAGTGAAGAAAGCACAATCTATTCAACAGTCAATCTATGTATATGATCAAGGAGTTATACAATAAAGTGGAATTAGTTTTATGGGAAAGGGACATATTATTGTATCATATTGATGAAAAGTAAAGATTACAACCTGAGCCTTGATGTTGCAAACTTCCTTTCGATGGCTCTTGACTCTGACACACACACTTGTTCACTTGTATGAAGAATATCAACCACCTTTGATAAATTTGCTGGAGTTCTTAGCTGCTCTAGGATCAGTCCTTCACACAATCCTTTTCACTAATTCTCCAATGAATCTCTTGCTTGTTTGCTTCTAACCTTTTCCATGAGAATCCCCTCAATATATAGGAGAGAATGAATTAGTTGCTTGGATAAGAATGATCCCAAAATATTAGGAAATCCAGTACTTAGATAACCATTCGAATGCCATCTCATCCTTCTAGAAGCTTCGAGAATTCATCTTTTTCCCTTCTTTAGAAAGAGTTCGCACCCTAGCAGTTAAACATAGTGCGAAGTTCTCACACCCTGGCTTAAGGTAGCCTGCGAGAATCATGCATTCTCGCAGGAAAATGTATTAGTAGCCTGCGAACCTTCCTTAAAAATGTGATTTCTGGAAAGAGAGGATGGTAACTTTTCTTAGGAGAAAGTTCTAATGAAGAGCCTGAGTACACCATCATCAATACATCATCATGATGACCAAAATCTTGGGTAACATGGGGGTTTCTTCTCATCGACATTTTTTCAAAACTATTGAAATACAAAACTACCAAACAATTCCACATTACTTCAGCATTCAATGATTTCTACACTTCGGAAGATCTATTCTCATCTCCACATTTTCAAAACTCCTGAATTACTGACAACCAACAATAGCTTCCTGTATCTTTGAGACTTTGATGATTTATTCACCGCACCACCTCCAATGGATTTCCTCAAACACCTAACTGCTGAACCACTTGGTAAATCCAATGGTTCCCCTATTCCTGAATGATCTACGATTGAGAATCACTCCAAGACTTCGCAGGATTTCCATGCTAAAACACTGCACAATCCCCAGACTATCGAAGCTCTGGATCTGAGGATTTTGAGGGATTTGTCTTCTTTCGAATAGATCCTACGACCCAAGTTTAAAATTTGTGGCCTGGTACCATGGTTGTTGTGGTTTATCAAACTGCTTTACCTCTTGAGCTTTCTTATACAACCCAGGAGCTCTCTCAACGCTGCTATGGAACTATGTATATCAAATTCTTGTGGAATTTTTCCTTCAAATTCCAAATTTGTGGCCCATCTAGGTCCAGTGTTGAAACCATGGGCTCTGATACCAATTTTTAACATACCTATCCTTCGAGGATGGGTTATGCCACTTAAAAATATCTCATGCTCTGATACCATATTGAAATGTACCCAACCATCCCAGGGTCGGGCATGCTACCAAAAAAATCCTCTACTCTGTTTTCAAACTCTGACACACACACACACACACACATATATAATGCAATTTTAAAATATATAAACATTCTTATCATACAAAGATTCATGCGGAATTAGCAGTAAATAATACATGCAACAAACACATGCAATTTTCATAAATAATAGACATGCACTGAACACATCATTTGAGATTAACACATAAATGATAATTATCATTTAATTGAAGTACACCAACTATGTGCATACCTTCCATGAACCTCCTAGCCTTGGACCATGCTACTCCAAGCTATCAATAGTGGGTGACCCTCGAGATGGGACTAAAATCCACCCAGGTAAAGGAAATCCTAGGCTAGGTTGATACTATGGAAATATGCATAATGTAATAGGAAGGATTCCCTCCAAGGATCCTACTTACCCCCACTTCTCAAAGACTCTCATTCCCCACATGCCTGTCCCACCCTCGAAATATACACCTTCACTATTCCATAGTTCATCGGCTACTCCACTTCGCTTCCAAGGATTCAGAAACAAGCTAGATTAGGAACTCTTAGAGATTTTTCTATGTTGTTGGACTCCCTCTAAGAGAAATCACTTCCACAATAATCTCTCTGACCTAGATATAGATTCTCATAGGGATAGAAACCTTCTTCTTCAATCCATGGGCCTGAAAACCCACCTCTTCAAAACCATAGGCCTGGAAACCTGCTTCTTTTGTCCATCTCCTAAAACAAATGATTAATAACAATAACCAAATCGGCTAAGGAGGGGTACATGATCAACAAAACTGCCATGGTGTGAAAATTATAGAGGTTCATGATGGTAGAGGGTTTGACAATGGTGTAAAATGGCTAACTATGTCCTACTCAGTGCCTGAGTGAATGGGGAAAATATGGTGAGTGTACGTGTGAGGAAATATGGCAAGAATGGTGAGTGAACCCTAGAAAGACAGATTTCCCCCCCATAAAACTGCATGTGTTTTTATGACACATGTCTCTTGAGGTGATCATTCCTCTCCACTTGGAGTTCATTCCTCTCCCTAAAGGAACTTAGGATAATAGGGTTTATTTTCAAATCCTTAATATTTTTGGAAATACATTATAATATTTCCTTGGGTTAAGCCCTCAAGCTTAGCCCCTTTTTCCTAGCCTCTTATCCCCCTTCCCTTTCCCTTCCTAGTTGAGATTAGTCCCCCATCCTCATTTATCATGGTCGGTCTTAATGTATCGATGTATTATATTAATGATATGAGTGTTACATATACAAAAATAGCCTCATTTGCCTTTGCATCTAGGCTCATAGGCCTAATCAACACATAATCTCCTAGATTATAAATACTTGGCTCACCAACATATACATATCATTAAATGTCATTACAAATCAGCAGGGGCTCGACATTGGGGTATTACAAAGATGTTTTTTATGACCCTAGGGTACATTACCCCAAAATTCATTAACTATCAACCACCCCTGCTTTATTATCCCCAATCATGATTAGTGCTGACCAAACAAGTAGAATACTATATATGATTAATAGTTTGTCACTTATGTTTTTCCATAACTGGAGGCCCTAGTTAAGTCTAAACTTCTTATAATTCTATAAATCCACCAAATTGTGTTTCTATCACAAAGTTCATGATAAGGGTCTCCCTTAGGGTGACCCATGAAGGCCCTTAACACAAATGTATAAATAAGAGTTTCAAACAAAGATTTAATCCATCACCAAGAATTGTAACATAGTTTTTAATTTACGACACTAAGATTATGTAGTAGGATATGTAAGTACTTGGTACATTTTAAGGTATAATTCTTCAAGGATTGGAGTGGTTTTGATAATAATATTTGAATAATTAAATATTGTTCCTATTAATGTTATGGCATATTTAAAAAAAAAAAAAATTGGGTGTGTGATAGATTTTCAACAAGGTACCAATCCCTCAATCTAGTTTCTTTTCTCAACCATAGAATTTTCGTTAATTCATGGAACATTCTAGGAGGTGTAGTGTTGTGCAATAGGGAATACAATGCACTCATGAACTTTTTCACAAAAGTGTTGAATCCTTTGTTTTGATTTTTCTCCGTCTCATATACAATCCATTCAATTATTGGATTGTACACCCCTGAGTCATCTACTTGTTGGAGCCCCAATCTATCAAAATGAGGCACATTATGGAATAGTATAAGGTAAACCAAGTAAGCCTGGTATTTTAAATACTTGGTACTATGAAAATTAGCTAATTACAGGTGTATGAATTCAACCAGGAAATAGAAATAATCAAACGCAATATACATTATTTCATTTGGATGGAACATGGCAGTCCTTAGTCCTAAAATATCCTTATCTATTATCCTGTCATTCTCATAACCAAGGATTTTCCATATGATGTTGATTTCATGTTTCTTAATCTCAAGAAAAATATTTTATTTGTAAGGTGATGACTTGGTTGGTGATGGGACATTATGGGATAGAAGGTGGCTCAACAATTTATCCCTTTTAGGCTATAATAACTCTTGATACCTAGGGTCCAAGAAATCATCATCTAGGGTTTCAAGTGTGGAAGGGTATATAAATCACAAAATATAAGAAATGAATCCTATAATTGTCTAGAAGTTTATCCTAGAGCCACCCATGGATACTATCAAATTATTTTCAACTTTGTAGTTAACAACACACAAATTTACCAATACAAGGAAATGGTATGTTTGGGGAACAATTGTTCAGGACATGTTTGATTCCCATAAATGAAAATAATATTGAACACTATTTTCATTGACCCGGGTCCTATGAATTAATTGGTAGAGGTCAGGGAAATATACAGCATTGTCAAAAACATCCCCTTTCCTGTCAGTCAGGTGGTATTCATATAACTTGATTTCTTGGGTGGCGAGGATTTTCTAGGGATCGACTAGGAAGACATTTTATCAATATGTAGGAGAAAATAGGAATAAAAAAGGAATCAATAGGGTTAGGGGATTGGGATTACCTATTAAAATAGAGTACTGAGTGTGTGAACAAGTTCCCAAGTGGATTTCATAGTCAACAACTTATTTCAACCATATCATGAGACCACTTCATAAAATACAAATAAGCTTCCTTATGCCCAAGAGCGCACTTTTATTCTTTTTTTAATTTTGAGTGTCAGGTGTCACCTACATGGAATCAGGTTTAGGCCAATTGTTCACAATATTCCATAATAAATTCTCCAAGTGTTATTGAATAACATCGGTCCCACTGCCACATGTTAGCTTCCAATTCGACAACATGAATGTCTGCTTGGATTGGCCTTCTCTCTTCTTGTTAAGTTATTATTCCATGTAAGCACTAGGTGGATTGTGTTAGATCTTCCATATTTCATTAGGAGGGGTGAAAGATGTTCACCACTTATCGATAGGTGTTATCACATATTGCGATGGGAAATTTGGCAACCCACCTTAAATATATGGTCCCAATATGTGGGTTCTATGCATTTTGGTTGGTTTTCCACTTCACATCACCTAAGGGACATAAACTATGTTCTTTTCATCGATGTGAAATAAAATTTGGGCTATTGATCAAATATTAAATCAACTTCATGGATACTTGAGTACTATGTTGGATTTACTTCACACACACCTAGGATTTATTTTTCCTAATGTAACACCCTATTTCCCCTAGTTTGTAAAAATAACGGGACTGGCCAAGAACTATGGAAAACTCATAAATGTGAATATGTGATGTAAATGGACCTTGAAGAAAAAGTCAATGAATGTGAATAACATTTTGAATATTATTACAGGACTGCTGAGAGGGCATGTGCAGAAAAAGAGACCACAATGGTGATGGAAGGCACCTGGAAAGGTGGCGTTAACTTCCATTGAGAACTAATACCGTATTTGGACTCCACTAGCTCAGAGAACCAAAAGCGGCTCGCTAGCCCTGAATTTAATGCCTTGCAGACTGGAAGTTTGATGGCTTAATGAGGGATGGGGAGGTCAACCGCCTATCCATAGAGCCATAAGGCATGATCAGTGCGAGGGTAATCGCACCACATGTAACCTCGCAAGAGGATAAGGTGTGGGGTAGAAGTGATTGCGAAGGGTAGATGCGAGGGGAAACAATGGCATTACACAGAGTGAGATAGCAGAGAGGAAGGATTGCAACCTTCACTCCTGGTCACTGGTAGACAGAGAGACGCAGACTCACAACATCATGGGGGGTGGCTAGTGGTAAATCCACTGGGGGTCGCTACGCCTACGGTTGGGTGGAAACGAGCACCCCTCTCAATAGTAGCACTCACTTCTGGTGTCATTTCTGATAAGTTTTTTACATATTGCATCTTTAAATTCATATACTGACATATATGCTCATAGAACTATGAAGTTGTGAACGATTACAGTATAAGAATGTCTGTGCAGTGTTTTGATAAGAAATAATAGATATATTCTTATAACAGAAAGACCACGCATGGCTTATGTTGATAAATGAATTTAATTATGCATGAGTTGATCCAAGTCAGGCTTCCAATCCGTCCTCGGGAATTTTTTTCCCCTTGTCTATCTCCCAGAATGCCCCGGAATAGATCTCTCCACAGAGATTTTTCCTCCTTGGAAAAGTTTACCAAGAGCTTGGAAAAAGGACTTGAAGTGCAAGTCTTAACAACCCTGTACGAGGAGGAACGACCCTCTTAAAATATTGAAGTAGCACGTAGGGATAAGTATCGATCGACAGACGATATTTTGTCAGAAGAACCATGGTCGTTCACGGCTGATAGATTGATGAAAGAAACAAGGGCATTACATACCTTGTCCCTTTTCCTCTATCTTCGTGAATAGCAAGGAAATCAGGATCGTAGACCCCCAAAGTCTAGGAGAACATCTGGACCGTTGATTTTTCCACATCCATGAAGTAGAGGGAGAGTGTGCGATGGGGGATATATCTGAACCATTATATCCTAGCTAGAAAAACCTGACAGCCGTGGGATCTATTCAGAGATGCATGAGGGTTAAGCCCTTGTGAACAGGAGATTGAAAGTCCCGACAAGAGGTGTGGCCATCGGGATATCAACACTCATGAATTCGGGAGTCACGATGACATGAGGTTGGGTATTTTCATAGTGAAAAACCTGAAACCAATATGAGTCTTCCATCATAGGAGGACAAGCGGGCAAGATCGGCAGCCCGTCGGCATTCCGGGGATCGAAGGGACAAGCTGCCAGAGTATTTTGGCAGTGAAAACTCCAAAATCACGAGAAGCGATTAGGACCGTCCATCTTAGGAGGACGTGTGGAAGAAATCGGAGCATGTGGGAAAATTCCTGAAAGAGGATTCGGTATCGGGGATTCAAAGTTTGGGGTTTTGAGAGTCCTGATGAAAAGAGATCGGAACACTCCTTGGTAAAAATCCCAATATAGATCTAGACCGTCCATTCGTGAAGTACATGTGGCAGAGATCAAGAGTACATCGGTATTTCGGATACTGGGGATTCAAGTTGACAAAGAATTTTCATTACTAGGAGTCGCAAGTCGTGAAATCGTGAAACAACGAGGACCGTTCATATGAGGGGGGGACACGTGGATGACAATTCCTCGAACCCTCTCTGCCTTTACAAGTGATGTACGAACAGGATCCCTTCGGAGGATCCCAGGTTCTGTAATGACCATCTGATTTAAGAAAGAGACGCAGACATTAATGCCACGACCCCTTCCTTTTTCCCTTGCAAGAGATGAAGGAATCGGGACCATAGACCCCATGGTCCATGAAAGTACCTGGACCATCCATCTATAGAGCACACGTGGCCGCAGGTAAATGATTCAGTGTTTTGACACCCAGAAAACGAAAGGGCAAAGAGCCCTTGTCTTCGAGAGTCGTGAAATTCCGATCACTGAAGCCTTGAAATGGCGTGAGGTGTGATTAATATTGAGGAAAGTCAGGATTTGATCATGACCGTTGATCATCCGAAAAAGACCACGACCGTCGATCTTGGTTGAGGGTCGCTACCGCCCATCGAAGGGACACGTGGCTGCCGGTCGATGTTCCGGTGTTTTGGCATCTGGGGATCAAAAAAGGAAAGAAACCTTGCCTTCGTGAATCACGAAATCCCGATACTCAAAATCCCATGGACCGTTGGATCAGGGGAGACTTACGGCCATCGATATTCCTTTGGAGGGAAACTTTGGAGACCTCGAAAGTTCCGGGGATTTGAATGGAAAAATGTAGAAGTTTTGTATTGCGATTCCTCGAATAGTGAAAAGTTGACAAGCTCTTGGCTGTCTTAAGCACGTGGACACCGTATAGGGTCACGTAGACAGGACCCCAAAAGATAAAATTTCCCCTCACTAGCCCCATTGTGGTTCGACGCTTCGTTGTTCCAAGCTTCGGGGTTTGCAGAGTCGGGCGACTCAACGTACCAGTAGCACTGAGTCGCGAAGTGAGAAAAGATGCCATGTTAATTCGGTCCGTAGTTGTGAACTACAACCACATGGTGGTGGAAAAAGGAAAATATCTATCCTGTGCTAAGCCCCGTAGGAATTCAGGGATTCTGATTGTTGAGAAATCAACAAAAAAAAGCTTGATTTGTGTAGTGGGTATGTGACAAAGTGGTATCAGAGCATGACTACAACACTCGGCCTGATTGGGCTCATGTACAAGTTGCGCATAAGCTCCATTTGAAGCACTCCTATGAGGATTAACCCCGTAACTTAACTCTCTTGTCCAGGATTAAAAACTTGGAAACGAGAACTCGACTGTGTATGTGTGTGAAAGAGATATAAATTATGCGCAAATTATGAAAATGTATTTAACTCTTGACTAATAACCAGCGTTTGTCTTTTCACTCAAGAGGATGACCAACCACGGGAATCTATAGACGCAGAGTATGGTGACTCACCAAGAGGTGGGAGAAGGCTCCCACAATAGAGGCGAAGAGTTGGACGAAAGAAGAGCAATAGGAACCCCTCCAGACCTAGCGGAGACTGTGAGGAGTCTCAGGGTTGAATTGCAAAGATGCAAGGCCGACAATGAAAGGATGATGAAAGAACAAGAAAAGCAAACCGAAATTAATGCAGTTTTACTACAGAGCTTATCCGACCTACAGCGACAAATTCAACATGAACCTGAGATGCAGAATCATGGTCGTGTCAGTGGCCATACTGAGAGAAGCACATCAAGAAAGGCCCACCCTAGAGGTAAATAACATGTTCCAGACGATTCCACTGAGAAGGAAGCTAGTGATTCAGAAGGCTCTTCCAGCAGCGGGACCAGTCCCTATTCTCAAAGAAAATAGAAGAAGCAAAAGACTTCCAAGAGTCATAAATTTGAGGAATTTAGAAAGGCCAAACCTCCCTCCTTTGATGGTGAGATAAAGAAGGGAGAGGAAGCCGAGGCCTGGCTACTTAGACTGAAGAAATATTTCAGAGTCCATGATTTTTCAGAGAATTTGAAGGCCCGAGTGGCCACTTTCAATCTGAACGGAAAGGCTTCCATCTAGTGGGAGGACCTTACGAATAGGAAAGGGGTCCGCGAGGAGGACCTGTCTTGGAAATGGTTTGAGAAGTACTTCCGGAAGAAGTATTTTTCAGAAAGATATTTTGATGAGAAGACTAAAGAGTTTTATGAAGTCAAACTGGGGCAACTCACTATAGAGGAATATGTCAACAAATTCCTCGATTTATTGAGATATGTACCCTACATCAAAGAAGAGAAGGTGAAGGCACAATGCTTCATCAGTGGGCTACCCAAGGAATACCGGAACCGAATTGAATTCGATGAGCCAAAGACCTTAGGAGACACTATTTGAAAGGCAACATATTGATGAACAATATGGACATTGGGAAAAGTCTCATGGAGACTGGAAACAAAAGAGTGGTTTGAGATTTCAGAAAAAGGGGAGCAAGTCCTTAGGATTTAGAAACTACAAAAAGAACCCCAGAATGGACTTTCCAACTTGGAGCGTACTCCAGAAGAACTTTCCCTCGGTGGACGGAAATAAAACTTTTGGATTTATATCAGTGAAGAATAATAACCCAAAGAAAGAACCTCTGAAATGTTGGGGTTGTGGAGAAGAGCATCTCCGGAGAGACTGTCCACACCGACAACAGAACAGTTGGAAAGTTTATACTACCACATTCAATTATGTGGCAAGGAGTGTGCCGCAAAATTATGCAGCCTTGGATAATAACCAAGCTGACCACCAAGCTTCAATGGTGGAAATAGAAGGTATGATTTTCAACCATCTAGTGTCTGTTTTGATTGACCTTGGTTCAAATTTGAGTTATATAGCCGCTAAAGCTATTGATAAATGTAAGCTACAGCCACGAAAGCAAACTAATCCATGGTTGGTACAGTTAGCCACTGGTACCAAAAGAAAGGTAGTAGAGGTCATACCAGCCTGCCAACTAAGGTTGGGTGAATTCTCCACCCAAGCAACCCTTAATGTATTACCCCTGGGGTCATACGATCTGTTGATTGGTATGGACTGTCTGGCCACCCATAAAGCCAAACTGGACTGTTACCATAAAACCTTAGAATGTGTGATCAAGGAAGGAAAAAGGATAACCCTTCAAGGGATCCGAAAATCGGTCTCGGTGAGACAAATATCAGCCCTGCAAATGAGAAAGTATTGATGAAAGAGAGGTCCCCTATATACAATACCGGTGTTGAAAACTACTGAAGGTGCTAAACCAAGCCCTAACGAACACCCTATCCTAAGAGAATACGGAGATGTGTTTCTGGAAGAGGTACCAGGCCTACCTCCAATAAGAGACATTGACTTCTCAATAGAGCTCACACCAGGAGAGGTGTTTGTGTCTAGGACACCCTACCGGATGAGCACACTTGAGTTAGTTGAACTCAAATTGAAATTGAAAGAAATGATGGATAAGGGTTATATTCGACCCAGCGTTTCCCCATGGGGAGCACCAGTCCTATTTGTGAAAAAGAAGGATGGCACCCTTAGACCGTGTATAGATTATAGACAACTCAATAAAGTAACCATAAAGAACAAATACCCCTTGCCCAGGATCGATGATCTATTCGATCAGTTGGGAGGAGCGTCTATTTTCTCAAAGATTGACTTGAGGTCAGGATACCATCAAGTATGAATTAAAGGTGAAGACATCCATAAAACCACTTTCCGGACACGGTATGGTCATTATGAGTTTGTGGTAGTGCCATTTGGGTTAACCAATGCCCCTGCCACTTTCATGTGCTTAATGAACAATGTAATCAGTAAATTTTTAGATAAATTTGTACTAGTTTTCATTGATGACATATTAATCTACTCCAAGAACAGAGAAGAACATGAAGAGCATCTTAGACTTGTGTTGCAAGTGCTAAGAGAGCATCAACTCTATGCTAAATTCAGCAAATGTAACTTCTTTCATAAGCGAATACATTACTTGGGACATGTTTTGTCCGAGGAAGGGGTAGCAGTAGATCCTGACAAGATCAGGTCTATCATGGAATGGCCTACCCCAAAGGATGTCTCAGACATCAGATCCTTTATGGGTTTGGCGGGATACTATAGGAGATTTATAAAAGGATTCTCCAAGACTGGTTGTCCAATCACTACCCTCTAGAAGAAAGGGACAAAATTCTAGTGGAAACAACACTGTGAAGAAATATTTCAAACCTTGAAACATCTACTAACCCATGCACCCATGTTGAAAATCACTGACCCAGAAGCTAACTTCCTTGTGTGCACAGATGCCTATAAGGAAGGGCTCAAAGGAGTCCTTATGCAGGAAGGAAAGGTGATCTGCTATGAATCCCAAAAATTGAATGAACATGAGGTAAAATACGTGACTCATGATCTAGAACTGGCTGCCATAGTGCATGCCTTAAAAATGTGGAGGCATTACCTCTTGGGAAGAAAATTTGTACTTATGACATATCATTGTGGATTATGGTATTTGTTCGACCAACCAAAGCTGAATGCTAGACAAGCTATATGGATGGCCCTCCTTAGCGAATTTGATTTTGAAATCAAACACATCAATGGGAAGGAAAAGAGGGTGGTCGATGCCCTCAGCAGAAGGATGAAAACAATTCACCTGGCAGTGGTGAGTACCTGTGAGATAGATGTCAATATTAGAGTCAGAAATGCACAAGAAACAGATTCCTTCACTCAGACTGTGACCCTATACTTATAGGAAGAACCCGCTGGATAAAAATATGAAGGCTACCAGATGACCAAAGGAGGTCTTCTCACCTACAGAGATAGAATGTACATCCAAAATCGTGACGACTTGAAGAGGTTCATCATGGATGAACTACATAAAAGACCATACATTGGTCACCCAGGATCCCAGAAAATGATCACATCCACCCAGAAACAATTTTATTGGCCTGGATTGAAGAAGGACATAGCCAAATATTTGGCCCAATGTATAGAATTCCAACAAGTTAAAGAAGAACATCGACACCCAACATGACTATTACACCCTTTACCCATTCCAGAATGGAAATGGGAAACCATCTCCATGGATTTTATTACTGGATTACCAACTTCAACCAAACAGAATGATGCCATTATGGTGGTGGTGGATAAACTGAGCAGGTCTACTCATTTCATCCCCATCAAATCGACCTGCAAGGAGATAGATATCACCTGGGTATTCATGAAAGAGGTGTTCCGACTGCACGATATGTCGAAAGAGATAATATCTGATAGAGACACAAAATTTACTTCAAATTTTTGGAAATCACTAATGGCGGGTTTAGAGACCAAATTGTTGTTTAGTACTGCCTATCACCCTCAAACCGATGGACAGACAGAAAGAGTGAATCAAATATTAGAAGATATGTTAAGGATGCATGTAATGCATCAACCCAGGAAATGGGAAGACTACCTGCCAATGGTAGAATTCGCCTACAACAACAGCTACCAAGAATCCTTAAAGACGAGTCCCTTCGAGGTCCTTTATGGTAGGCCATGTAATACTCCAATCAGCTGGAGTAATCCTGTAAATAGGGTTTCTTTTGGACCCAACATGTTGAGAGAAATGGAACAGTAAGTGACTCAGATAAAACAAAATCTGAAGGTCGCTCAGAACCGATAGAAAAGTTATGCTGATCAAAAGAGAACTCCAAGAGAGTTCAAAAAGGGAGACCATGTATATCTCAGAATTAAGCCTAGAAGGAGTTCCTTGAGATTGGGAGCTTGTGCCAAGTTGGCACCCCGGTATTGTGGACCCTTTGAGGTTCTAGAAAGAGTGGGACCTGTAGCCTATCGGCTAGCACTTCCTCCCACCATAAAAGCACATAATGTTTTTCATGTTTCATTATTAAAGAAATATGTACATGATGCTAATCATATAATTGACTGGTCTGTGATCCAGGTGGAACCAAAGGGATAATTTCTACCAGAACCCCAATGCATATTGGACAGAAAGGAAACCCCACTCCAGAACCGAACCATTGCATAGGTCAAGGTGTAGTGGAAGCATTTTGGCCCAGATGAGGCTACATGGGAAATGGAGGATGCCATGAGACAGGCATATCCGATTTTGATTACTTCTATACATGCAATTCATGTTAGTAGATAAGAACATTGAGGATGATGTTCCTTTTAAGGGGGAGGGAATTGTAACACCATATTTCCCCCAGTTTGTAAAAATAACGGGACTGGCCAAGAACTATGGAAAACTCATAAATGTGAATATGTGATGTAAATGGACCTTGAAGAAAAGTTCAATGAATGTGAATAACATTTTGAATATTATTGCACGACTATTGAGAGGGAATGTGCAAAAAAAGAGACCACAATGGCAGTGGAAGGCACCTAGAAAGGTGGCGTTAACTTCCACCGAGAACTAATACCATATTTGGACTCCACTAGCCCGAAGAACCAAAAGCGGCTCACTGGCCTTGAATTTAATGCCTTGCAGACTGGCAGGTTGATGGCTTAATGAGGGATGGGAGGTGAACCACCTATCCGTAGAGCTGTCAGGCCTGATCAGTGCAAGGGTAATCATGCCACATGCAACCTCGCAAGAGGATAAGGCATGGGGTACAAGTGATTGCAAAGGGTAGACGTGAGGGGAAACTCTGGAATTACGTAGAGTGAGTGATAACAGAGAGGAAGGATTGCAACCTTCGCTCCTAGTCACTGGCAGACAGAGAGACATAGACTCATAGCATCATGGTCTTAGCTCAGGGGTGGCTAGTATTAGATCCACTAGGAGTCACTACGCCTACAGTTGGGTGGAAACGAGTACCCCTCTTAGTAGTAGCACTCACTTCTGGTGTCATTTCTGATAAGTGTTTTACATATTGCATCTTGAAATTCATATACTGACATATATTCTCATAGAACTGTGAAGTTGTGAATGATTATAGTATAAGAATGTCTGTGCAATGTTTTGATAAGAAATAATAGATATATGCTTATAACAGAAAGACCACACATGGTCTATGTTGATAAATGAATTTAATTATGCATGAGTTGAACCAAGTCAGGCTTCCAGTCCATCCTCGGGAATTTGTTTCCCCTTGTCTGTCTCTCGGAATGCCCCAGAATAGATCTCTCCATAGATATTTTTCCTCCTTGGAAAGGTTTACCAAGATCTTGGAAAAAGGACTTGAAGTGCAAGTCTTAACAACCCTGTACAAGGAGGAACAACCCTCTTAAAATCCTGAAGTAGCATCATAGGGATAAGTATCGATCGACAAATGAGATTTCGTCGGAAGAACCATGGTCGTTCATGACTGATAGATTGACGAAAGAAACAAGGATGTTACATACCTTGCCCCTTTTCCTCTATCTTCGTGAATAGCGAGGAAATCGAGATTGTAGACCCCCAAAGTCCAGGAGAACATATGGACCGTTGATTTTTCCACATCCATGAATTAGAGGGAGAGTGCGCGATAGGGGATAGATCTGAACCATTATATCCTAACTAGAAAAACCCGGCAGCCGAGGGATCTGTTCAGAGATGCATGAGGGTTAAGCCCTCCTGAACAGGAGGTTGAAAGTCTCGAAGAGAGGTGTGGCCATTGGGATATCGACACTCGTGAAGTTGGGAGTCACGATGACATGAGGTCAGGGATTTTCATAGTGAAAACCCCAAAACCAATATGAGTCTTCCATCATAGGAGGACACGTGGGCAAGATCGGCAACCCGTCGGCATTTCGGGGATCGAGGGGACAAGCTACCGGAGTATTTCGGCAGTGGAAACTACGAAATCACGAGAAGCGATTAGGATTTTCCATCTTAGGAGGATGCATGGCGGCAATCGGAGCATGCGGGAAAAGTCCCGAAAGAGGAGTCGGTATCGGGGATTCGGAGTTCGGGGTTTTGAGAGTCCTGATGAAAAGAGATCAGAACACTCCTTGGTAAAAATCACGATATATATCTAGACCATCCATTCGTGAAGGACACGTGGCGGAGATCGAGAGTCCATCGGTATTTCGAATACCAGGGATTCGAGTTGACAAAGGATTTGCGTTACTGGGAGTCGCAAGTCGTGAAATCGTGAAACAACGAGGACCGTTCATCTGAGGGGGGGACACATGGATGACAATTCCTCGACCCCTCTCTACCTTTACAAGCGATGTATGAACAGGATCCCTTCGGAGGATCCCAGGGTATGTAATGACCATCTGATTTAAGAAAGAGACACAGGCATTAATGCCACAACCCCTTCCTTTTTCCCTTGCAAGAGATGAAGGAATTGGGACCATATACCCCATGGTCCATGAAAGTACCTATACCATCCATCTATAGAGCACACGTGGCCACTGGTAAACGCTTTGGCATTTTGGCACCCAGAAAACAAAAGGGCAAAGAACCCTTGTCTTCGTGAGTTGCGAAATTCCGATCATTGAAGCCTCAAAATGGTGTGAGGTGTGATTAAGATTGAGGAAAGCCGGGATTTGATTGTGACCGTTTATCATCCCAAAAAGACCATGACCATCGATCTTGGTTGAGGGTCGTCACCGTCCATCGAAGGGGCATGTGGCTGCCAGTCAACGTTCTGGCGTTTCAGCATCTGGGGATCCAAAAAGGCAAGAAACCTTGCCTTCGCGAACCGTGAAATCCCGATACTCAAAATCCCATGGACCATTGGATCAGGGGAGGCTTACGATCATTGATCTTTCTTTGGAGGGAAACTTTTGAGACCTCAGAAGTTCCAGGTATTTGAATGGAGAAATGTAGAAGTTGTGTATCACGATTCCCTGAATAGTGAAAAGCCAACAAGCTCTTGGCTGGCTTAAGCACATGGACACTGTATAGGGTCACGTAGACAAGACCCCAGAAGAGAAACTTCCCCCTCACTAGCCCCGTCATGGTTCGATGCTTCGCTATTCCAAGCTTCGGGGTTTGCAGAGTCGAGCGACTCGACGTACCAGTAGCACTGAGTCGCAAAGTGAGAAAAGACAACATGCTGATTCGGTCCGTAGTCATGAACTACAACCACATGGAGGTGGAAAATTGAAAAGAGATAGCTTTTGCTAAGCCCCATAAGACTTTGGAGATTCTGATTGTTGATAAATCAACAAAAAAAAAACTTGATTTGCATAGTGGGTATGTGACACCTAAAGTTATTCCTTGTTTATTAGTCATAATTAGTCATTATCCAGTCTCCTATATTTTAAGGGAGAATATTCCACCTAGAGACTATTCTCTTTCAGTTGACACTTCAGTTTGACTATTTGAGTTGAGTTTAGATGTTGCATTGGTTTTGTCACCATGCAACACTGGGATCATCACCAACTCACTACTATTTTTTCAATCAGTTAACTGAAGACTAGTTGACTAGTTAACTCAGCTAAGTGGAAGTTCACTCTCATAACTACCTGAGAGACTAGACTAGGTGGCAGTTTACTTTTGTAACTTCTAGTGTGTGTCCAGATCAATCTAGACCACCACTATGGCTCATTGTTTACTCATTTATTCTATATATATTGTAAATTATTCACTCTTTGAGTGTGGAATACAGTTAATGAGAATTATTCCATTCTTTCTATCTTGCTTCTTCTTTCTCAATTTCTCTTTGCAAATGTGTATAGTATTTTCTAGCTAGATCTATTATGTGTAGGTTCAACACATTTACATGGTATCAGAGCCAACAGATTGCTAAGAAAAATCTACACTAAATCATTTTTTGCAGGTACAAAAGATTGAAGACAACAAAAGATGGATTATTCGCCAGAAATACCTATCACGCCTCATAACTATTTGGAATGTAAGACAAAACAAATCCTTTTGCTAAGATTCAAAGGCTTATACCAAATAACCATGGAAATGGAAGTAGAGCCTGATTCTGTTGATGAGAAAAATGATTTTCTCAATAGACAAGATATGGCCACAGGAAATATCGGCATGTCTGTTTCTCTCGAACTTTTCCATCAAGTATATGAATAATCACAAGGATTAAATCCAATTTAATTATGGACCGGATTGGAGGTTCTATTTGGGAATAAAGAATATTGTGAATATTTCATGCAGGAGGTCGAACAGATAAAGCCAGAAGAGAAGCCATCAAAAGATCAAGTCTCTTATTATGAAGAGTCTTCTACAAAAGTTTTTGCATAAATTTGTATTCCATTAATTGAAGATGATGTCTACTCCATTTTAGATTTGTTTTCTGAAATTTATGTGGAAGATATATGGCATGCATCTCAGGAGTCACATGCAGACACTTTTACATGCACCATGCATGCATCTCAAGAGTAAAAAAGGGAGCTGCGCACATAAGACTCCATTCTGATATATTTTGAGAACAATTTTCAGAAACAAATTGGATATTTGAATTCCTCTCAGAAAAATGTCCAATTTAAAAAAAAAAATCGTTTGAACCGGAGTCCGGAAAGTGAATTTATGATCATTTTAAAATCAACAAAATTTCAACATTTTTCTGGAAACGGTCGCAGGGTTTTCAAAATTTCATCCAAAATTTATTTGGATATTATTCATTACAAGAATATAAAGTGGATATGTGTGGAAATATCAATGATGCATACACTTCATCAAATCCGTGCAGACATCTACATCTTCAACAAAATCTTCAAAGAGAAAAAACTTGCACAATTGCGAGGTCTTCTTGGAGTGAAGGACATGGTTGCTTAGCAACTACCTTTTGTTCCTTATCATTTTTTATTTTATGCATTGTAATTTGATGGGGGGGGTTGTTCCCATGAGGTTTTCTCTCTTTCCTCGTTTAGTTCAGTGTATATTTTGTATTTGGGTACCTAGCATGGCCTCGTAGCCGGGACCCATTCTTTATTTTCACCATAGTGATGTTCAGGGGGGGTGTTGGAGTTAATTCACACACACCTAGGATTTATTTTTCCTAAGTTTATTCCTTGTTTATTAGTCATAATTAGTCATTATCTAGTCTCCTATATTTTAGGGGAGAATATTCCACCTAGAGAATATTCTCTTTCAGTTAACACTTCAGTTTGACTAGTTGAGTTGAGTTTAGATGTTGCATTGGTTTTGTCACCATGAAACATTGGGATCATCACCAACTCACTACTCTTTGTTCAGTCAATTAACTAAAGACTAGTTGACTAGTTAACTCGGCTAGGTAGCAGTTCACTCTCATAACTGCCTGAGAGACTAGACTAGGTGGCAATTTACTTTTGTAACTACTGGTGTGTGTCCAGATCAATCTAGACCACCACTATGGATCATTATTTACTCATTTATTATATATATATATATACATATTGTAAATTATACACTCTTTGAGTGTGGAATACGGTTAATGAGAATTATTCCATTCTTTCTATCTTGCTTGTTATTTCTTAATTTCTCTCTGCAAATGTGTGTAGTATTTTCTAGCTATAACTACTCTGTGTAGGTTCAACACATTTACACACTACACCCATAATTTTGATCCCCTGGTTGCTCAATTAATACACCACCCCATATATCCCCTCAATTCTTCATTTTACGAGCCCTTTATCCTTGTTTAAAGAACTTGGTATCTTCAGTATTAGATACATGTCTTTGTTTAGGCTCTCGGGGATTATTCTTTACTCAATAATCTTTAGAATTATCCCCCCTATCACTAAAACTTGGAGCACTCAATTTCCTAATAAACAAAATATCATAGGAATCAATATTTTGAGTATAATACAAAGGGATAATTCCATAAAACCCCAAAGTTCATTCTTCCGTCATGATATTTTCCATTCATGATCCAAAAATTTATCAGTGCTCTAAAATTGGATCAAGCGGGGAGAGAATATCCTTTTGATATGATGAGAACTATAGATTAGGTTCCTTTTTCATTGGGATATTCAGTTTGATCTCAAACCTATAATGAGCACACTTCTTCTAGTATTTCCTATTTGCATGACACTCAATAGCAATATTTGCCTCACCCTATGCAATCTTTCACATAGGGACTTTTTCCATTTCCCTATGCAAAATTTTCATCCCTTTTTGCAAATCCCAGAGCTAAAAATACAGTGTTTCCACATATATGAACCTTGCCTACTATACTAAATGCGTATACACAGGTTGCACCACTAAAGCCTAGGTACATCGGGATTTGTGCCCAAAAATGAAAAATGGTGTTGGGTTTCCATGTCATGACATGAAATCAATGATCCTTGGCCTTCCATATACTGGAAACATTATGAATCGACCCTTTAGTTCCATTCGAAGGCTATAAATGGGTCAATTTAAAGCTATGAAAAGAAGAGAAAGAATTCAACTTTGAGAGCAAATTTACTCTGGAGGAATTATTCACTTCACATTGAGTATGTATCCCTTTCTCCTTTAAGTCTGAACACAATTTCAGCCCCCAAGATCTTCCCTTATTGATTGATAACTTCATTGTCTCTCTTCTATGAGCTTTCCTTTGGTGGAGGATTGAAGTGGTGGAGGCCCAGCTGAAAGGAACTTAGTTTCTCAGTATTGAACCATGTTGACACAGAAGTCTATAACTTTTTCACTTCTATTGATCATATCTTAATAGAAATACTCTTTTCCCATTCAATTGATATCTTGCAAATATTTGAATTATTATTCCATGTGTGTATTTCTTATGTATGTTAACAAATTATGCTATTGAATTTGCTAACATCATATATTATCACCATATGCTTGCTTTGCTTGGTTGTTGAGGACTAGTTGTAGGTATATTGCTTTGGGTCAAGTGTTCAATGATGGACTTCATTGAATGTTTGGAAGAGGTATGCCTTTTATCTTGTCTTGCTATAATATTTTTTTAGACAACATACTTGAGAATAGAGTTGATTTTTGCAGTCATTTCCTTCTGTTGTGGTTTAACCCTAGCCATAGAGAGATTTTCCTCGTAACAATTAAGTGCCTTTTTCATTGGGCTTGTTATCCCACAAGTCCTAGACATGGAGTACTGAGATCCATATCGACTTGAGCATGGCCCTGGAGGGACCATATTTTCATTCTTCAACACCTCCACTTTGTCAGTAGCAGCATCATTTGTCACCTCGGCCTGGTCCTATAGCAGAAGTTGATCTTCCTCCATGAGGTAATGAGTCCGGGTATAATGGTATGTGTCACTATGATCCTCAAAATATTTTAATATGTGCATTCAATTCTTTTTGTTTCTAACAGGTGCTTGGATATTTTACTTATTTGCTTGACCATATCTGGGGGGAATGATAGGATTCCCAAGTAATCTAGTGCCCATAGGTTTTGATTTTCCATTGGGGGGTTTAATGAGAAGCCATCGTCCTCTCCCACCATACTTAACACTTTCCATATTTCTCCCTCTAATCCATCCCATTACACTAGTTTAGGCATTTAGTTGGCAAAATATTTAAGGGTTGTACCTTACCTTCTGGGAAGAGGGGGATAAAGGCCTAAAGGGTAAAAGTAGCTAGAAAAGTATAGAAGCCAAATAATGAAACCTTGAGATGATTTGCCCAGGGATCCCTGAGAATGCAGTAAAGGCTTCTCAATAGGACATAGAGAGACCCATAAAAATAATAAAACAAGACCTAGTTGGAGGATAGGGGGTCTCATCATGAGCCAACCTAGTAGGTCCATGGGAATGTAGTGGTATGACACTACCAACAGTTGGTAACCATTCCAAGGTAGTGGCTCTTTGTGGAATAGCTAAGAGAAAGGGGGTGTCATCACGAGCCAACCTTCTCATTTCCGTGAAATGATTGTGGGTAACATTGCCACCACTGGTCATCATGTTAGGGCAATGTCCCCTAACTAGATTCTTGAAGAAAAAGAAATAAAAAAAAAGACAAAAGGCATGGATGGGATTGGAAACATTTGCATCCATGACAGGTACAACTCACCCTCTACAGAGGCACCCACAGGTAAGCCATACATTTCCCTACTAACACTGCACCCCTTGACCAGACATCCCTTAGCCACTTCATCCACTCACATGGATTAGATTTTATCTCTCCTGGAAACATCCCACATCCAGCGAGCATTAGCCCAATAGGACGTCCTAGTGTTTCCTCCAAATTTGGCTTGTTGATTAGTATAATGTCTTTGATCACTTGTCTAGGTAAAAGGGGTTTTATGCACATGTTTAATAACTTGATGATTAGATGTGATTGACATTTCTATGATCCCTATGACTTATGAGCCCATGCATGGCATATATGTTGATGTTTCAGGATCATAGCCGATGGAAAGGTACCCTTATGGATAGGTACACATGAGGAGATGATTAGTTCAGACCTCAATGGGGATGAAATCCCACCAAATGGATGTTGAGACCCCAGCAGGGGGTAGAGAGAGATCAGAGGATTTGCACCAGAGAAGAGGAGGACATTGCACCAGAGGCAGCTTGGTAGACCCATAACCAGGGGGTTGTGCCCTTTCCACTAGGACATAGGCCTTGGAAGGCCCATGATGTCACCTAGGAAACCCATGACGTCATCCAATACTTGTGGAGGTTTTGGGAGGCAATTATGTGCCAAGTGGCATGTGTGGAAGCTTCCTGAGGCCTAAGAAGGCCTAACGTTTTTCTCCAGGAAGACAATGTTTCCCTAAAAGGGCCTAATGTCACCCTAAAATGGTATGATGTCATCATTTATGCTTGATTTAGGGTTTAAAATAGGACATTTGTTGTAAAACAATATTTTGATGTAAATTTGGCCATGTCAACCCTTTTTGATCTAAAATGAAATTAAAGGTCATTGGTATGGTATAACTAGAGAGCTAAAACTCTTTTTTTCTGATCATATTGGACTCACACTTGTGTGAGGTCTTAAATTTGCACCCTCCTTAGGGTTTTTGGCTAAAATTCTAGTGCACACTTATTGAAGGAGGGCTATTTTTGGTGTAATTGGAATTTTTTTTTGTGGAAATTCTACAACTAGGGTTTTGCATTGATGATACTTGGTGAATGTGAGTAAGTTTTTGTAATTCTTCTCTTAATTGAATGGTTATGGTGTTTTACTTTGCATTATGTTAATGAAATTGTTGTATTAAACCCTAGGGATCAAGCACATGTTATTGTCCTTGTTCTAATTGTTATCTACCTACTAGATTATTCCAAGGAGACATTTTCTTTGTTGAAGTCATCACTAGGGCTTTGCCATTACAACACCCTAGTGCTTTTCCTTCATCCTAGTTGTTTTGTTTTTTCTACATCATTGAGTTAAAAAAGGAGGGAAACCTACTGAGGCCTAGGGTTACCTACACCTTAGTAGTCATTTTCCCCTATGGCTTGGTGGTTGAAGCCTCGGTCTACTAAAACTTCATCCATTAATTCCTGTTGTATTTGGATTTTTTAATATCATCTTCCACTTTCAATACTTGTAGCCACTTATTTGACTCCATTTTCCCTATGAAGACACTGGTCTAAGACCTCTTGCTTGAGTGTTTTTATCACAACTTTAAAACATCCAAATCTTTAAACAACTACTAACCCTAGTTTAGATTGACCTGCTAACCTTATTGCTGCTATTATTCATTTGAGTTATAGTCATACTTTGTAGCATTTAAAGATTCTTTAAGAAATTGAAAAGATTGACTAATGCATAGTCTTATTTTCTTCTGATGAATGTTGGTGTTATAATATTGATGATTAATCATTATTGCTCATTATGAAGCTTTTATAAAGAATTTATTGTGAAGTATTGTCTTATGATTATCACTGTTATACATATTTTTTTTCTTCGTGTTGGAAGCGAAATATTCATGTCAATTTTATCATTATAAAACATCGTCTTAATGGGATAATTTTTTTTGTAGATGCCTCCTTCTCCTTGCAAATATTTCTATCATCTTTTGGTTTTGAAAGATTCATTTGATTAGTTGTGTGTATGAGTGAATTTATTTTATCTATCTTTTCTCTTGTTCAATTTCATGACTGTAGTCATGAAATTAGAACAAGATTTGGTTTAGAGGAATCATATAGTTTGTGGACTTTCCTTTTCATAAATTGGATAACACCTAAGGGAATCTAATGTTTTCAAAAATCTTAAAAGTTTATAAACCTATCATATTATGGGTGAATCCCTTACCATAATGCATGAGTTATCGACCTTGGGGTTATTACTTAGGAATTCTCTCCCTTGATTATTGGTTATTTTCACATTAACATATCTATGAGCATGCATCAAACAAAACTTTGGTGTTTTTTGTAATTTGAATCCTACTCCTTGTAGTCATATCATAGTCTCATCATCCTGGTATAGGAGTGACACTCATACTTCCAAACATCACTCCTTCGTCTTGCTATCATAGACATCCATTCATTGCTTCAAGTGGTAAGTGTTCATGCTTGGGTTTGGCATTCATTTCATAGAGTGGTTTTTCATTATGTTCATCCTCTAGTTTAGTATCCACTCAATGTTCTCTATGGTGGATTTCCAAAGACTTAGGAATCAGTTTTCTTCCAAGTATGAAGACCTCATCCTATATTTCATGTGTTCTCAAGCACACCCCACCCTTCGCTACTCCTATTGTTTCTGTGTAACCTTATCAATGGCACGTGTGGTGAGGATTGAGCCCAATGGTTCACAGGCTCTCCTCTCACATGAGGATGTCATATAAAACCTTGTGTCTTATGGCTAGGATGTATTCATAAAATGATTTGAGGGTTAAAACCTCAAAGTAGATCAAGGATTTGCTCAAAATTTTGGTGGCACTAGGGATACAATTTGGGATTTGCAGTTAGAGTTGAACGAGGGTTCAATTGCAAAGGCTAATGGATTGCCCCAATAGGGACCTCATTGGTTTAAAAACCTCAATTTTGAAGGTGTCCCATGGAACTCACTCATGGCTTCCAAGAAATCGCGTTACAGTGCAAAAGGTACAACAATTTTTTTATTTTAACCATGACGACATGGCTTGTTGTTGATGCTTAAGCAATTTATTACCTGTGAGGGTAGATACAGTATGATATTCATGTATCATGTTCATTTATCGATGGTATTTCTAGGTTTCAATTTGAATATGCCATTTTATCTACTTAGGAGCCTGCAGAAAATGGCCAAGTTCTACTAGAGAAAAAACCTAAATGCCCAGTCTAGTCTGTTCCATCACAACCTCATCTGAATTCTAGTGATTTCCCATTTGTCTGAAGCTAGGGATAGTTGGCACGATTTCATGTATAGAAATGTGTTTTCCCTACCTGAAAATGTGATAGACTTACCTCTTCATATTAATGAATTTCCTAGTCCCTCTCGATCAAACCCCTCTATGGAAAAAATGTATTGCAATCTGCAAGAGATCCTAGCATCTATAGCTGAAATCCCTTTTGTTCTCCAAAATCCATCCAAAGGAAAGAAAACGAGATGCAATTTTATTCTTAGGAAATCTTTAGAAGAGGTTTTGGATGATCTAAAGGATAAAATCCTTATTGTTCCTAATCTTGAGGCAATTAGGTTTGATTCAAATGAAATTGATATAAAGAAAAAGGGTAGGCGAAAGAAACAAAGAAGTCCAGAAAAAAAATTTAAAAGTAAAAGACTTAGTCGACTTATTTCCCGAACACTAAGAAATCAACAGTGTGATCATGAGAATCCAATCCCTATGATTGAGATCGATGATCAATTTTCTTAGGATGACATCGATGATCGAGTTGTTAAGGATGATATTGATGATTGGATCCCTGTAAATGATATTGATACTGATACACCACAGTTCGATTTTGTATCAAATCTTTCCCCATTCTTAAAGAAACAGGAAGACTTTTAAGGTATACAACATGATCTGAAACAAATGATGGAACAAGTTAAAGTACCCACTATAGATAAGACTCAGCCTTTGCCTAGCATAGAACCGATTCATTGCAAAAATTGTTTTGATTGGATTGAAAGATATTATTGGGATGTCTCCTACCTTCAGGCACAATTGAAATAATTGGTCACCCAAAATTCAGTGATGGAGAGGGAGAACGACGAGTTGAGAGTCTGCGTTCTATCCAATGCACACAGTTCTAACAAGCAGACAAAGTGATTTGGGAATGTGATCACTAAAAATTCAACAAACTTCAATACCATTATAAATTCAGACATGTCTGATGCCTCTCTGTCAAATTTATGAATGGGTAAATAGTTGTTTTATTTTTACGATTCTATTTGAAAAATGATAGTTAGATTCATTTTTTATTTTATTTTTATTTTGAGACTAGCTATAGAATCGAAAGATTCTGTAGCCAATTTGTTTAAATTATTTGTTGGGATTATTATCTAAATTTTGATTTCTTTTTATCATTTCAGGTAAACAACAGATTATGGTGCTATGATTAAGGAAAGGAATCATGTGTTAAGTATTCAATAGACTAGTAAGTTCCCATTTTGAAAAAAATAATGTTCATTAATATAATTTTTTTTTTTATTAAAAGACTCCAACAAGAGTATCTTTTTGTTACTCTATTTTAGTGAAAGCCTTATTTTAAGAGATATGTCTCTATATTGCATGATAGGAGGTAACAAATCAGAAACATGTTTAAATAGCTATGTTTCCTAGTGATAGAGGATGGTTTTTTTTTGGACCATAGAATGAAAATATATTTTTTGAAATTATATGAGAAAGCAGCTTGCTTGTTGGTTTTATACCTATGTAAACTATGCAGTGTTTTTTCATTTTTTTCTCATGTAATTTTATGATATGAAATGTTATCTGTGTCGAATTAGCTTTAGTATTTTCTCCACATAATATTTTATATCATGATTTTCTTTATGTTGTTTATCTTCTGGTCTATTTTATACCTGTAATTAATCATCTATTTCAGTATTTTGAATTTACGTCTGATACTAAATGGTTAATAACACCAATAATGATGGTTGATATTTCTTTCATTCTCAGTTATTGGATATCTCAAGGTTATAGGATATATAATTATTTATGTTTCTATCGTCATAAACTTGCTCTAGAATTTGCAGCACTTCCTTGAATTTCTTCAGGAAGTATTATACTTTTTTCTGTCGTAGGTTTTCACTTGACACAAGACAAGAGGGCCTCACACAAATGTAGAGAGACAATTTTATTTTATTAATGCTGATCATTTAGAGATTTTTCAATGTATTATTTATTTAATTTTTTTATATGCGAATGAATAGTGATTTCATTACTCAGACATTAATTAGCTTTGTCTATTTTTGTTATATCATTACAATTATATTCATTCGTTGTTTATTTCTTTGATATTTAGAACATTAGAATAAGTTTTGTTCATACTTAATCTTGTTTAGAAACATTATCTCAAAGCACTAATTTCGCAAGGTTTTATGCAAACCTTGTAAACTATATATAATCATTGTACATTAACACCCTTAGTTGAACATTTGTAATTAATTTGAATTCTATTTTTAGTTAGTTCACTTCCTTTAGCTTTTTTTAGGATCCTAGTTAGCTAACGGAGCCATAAAACCCGACAAGTTAGATCATAACAAATGTCTTGGGTTAAACAGAAAACCTCGGTCCAGATCTATCCTTCCTATTGATGTTGTGTCATAAATGCTCGTCAACAAATGGCACTAGAAGGAGGGCCTGAAATTAATTGATGGCACGTGGAGGTTTCAAGACTCCCCCAAATAATCATTCTCCTATCATGACACATAGTCGCTCAAACACTAACATTACAATTGACCCAGCTACTACCTCAAACACTACCCCTGACATTCTCGTTGAACTAGTGACACCAGTTCCTCAAGGGATTGACATCCAAGAAATTGTTCACCTGTCAATCATAAGAAATCAAAGTGATTTAACCCGAATTAGACAACCTGGTAGACAACTTAATCAATCCCTTGATTTCACAAATCTTCAAGAAAAAAATCAAGACATTGGTTTGTGTGAAAACCCTTTAGGTGGTAATATCACCAATCCTTCTAAGGAAATTATCCTTGGTGATGGGGGATCTAGTATCCCACCATCCCCACCTAGTTCTTCTCCACCCTCTTCAGGAGAGGAATCCTCAGACAAAGGAAATTATTCATCTGAATCGTCTCAACCTTTGACTCCACCAACTCCTATGGAAAACCAAAATAATCTCTCCAGACCTTGGCTCGATCAAGATGTCATTGTAGTACCTAGACCGCAACACCCTATGCCTAAACATCTAGAGAAATGGCTCCCCAAATTTGATCCAGATTCGAAGAAATCAGTTGAGGATCACATCAAGAAATTTATGTTAGTTGTTAGACTCTGGAGTGTTGAGCACAAAGATTTCGTGTGCAGGTTGTTCCCATACACTTTTGAAGGGAATTCCTCAACTTGATATTTTTCTCAACAAACTCAGACCATCATCTCTTGGGACAAGTTTGAAACCTATTTTCTAGAAAACTTTGGAGGTGATAAATCTCCAGAAGTCTTGGTAATGGAAATCTCTAGTTTGAAAATGAACCCTAAAGAAAAAATTAAGGATATCAACCATAGATTCCTAATGCTAAAAAACAAAATCCCTGTAGATTTGATGCCAACAGAAATCTAATTGTTCCGTACTATACTAAGGCCCTGTATAACAATATAGCCATATGGGTTAAAAGATCCAAAAATAACACATTGTTAGAAGCCTTTGAGGAGGAAATCCTTATTGAAAAAGACATTCTGAGCTTAAAATATAGTCTAAGTAGTGAGGTTAAAACAAATTCATCTTCTAAAAATAAAATAGAAATTCTCACTAGGCCTCCTCAAACTAAAAACCAACAAGAAACATTAGACTTGGAAAGTTTGCAAAAAACTTTCCAGAAATTATCCAATCAGGTCGTAGACTTGAAAAGATCCGTTGAGGAGGCATATAAAAGTAAATGAGTTTTTAGACCACCTTTCAGAAAACCTTTTCCTCCAAACCGGTCAAACCCAACCACAAAAGGTCTAAACTTCGAAGGTCTACAGTATGCTTTCCAAACAATACTGGAAGCACATGATAAATATGTTTCTGCTCCCCCTGAAAATCATGACGAGACATGTGAGGAAGAAACACCTGATGAGGAGGACTCATCTACTCCCATTTTCGGGCATTTTTTAGACAACATCTTTCAAGCAAAATTTGAAACTGCCCATCCCTATAAAACCCGAAGTAAAACACAAAACAAACCTTCACCCGAAACAAGTAGGAATGTGATTTCAAAACAACCAAAGAAAATTGAAACAAGACAAAACTATGCTACCCTAGTTTTAGAATATTATTTGGTTGAAGATCTGAAAAAATCTAAGGGAGAATATATCATTTTTTGAATTACTTAAATTTCCTCTTATCCTACAGAAAATGCTCCAAAGTATTGTTGAAAATAATAAAAAGAATGATCCTATCAACAAGAAATCAATAGAAAGTGACCCAAATAAAACAAAAGATGTCCTTGGTAAAAAAATTATCTGAAAATTAGGATAAAAGGGACATATCAGAAAAAACTATAGGAAGCTTAGATAAAAAAATTGCAGGTACAACCATAAAAAATCAACAAATTTATGTTGTTTCTTTACAAAAAAATGTGCCTCCTTTATTATTAACTTTTGAAATTTTCAATAGAAATGTACATAATTGTATGGTCAATTTTGGTGCCTCATCAAATGTTATGCCTCTATATGTGTGTCATAAAATTAACACTGAAGTAAAACCTTCTTATTTAAAGATCATTCAATTAGATTGAACTAATGTCAAAGTCATTAGTGAACTTAAAAATGTTAAGGTCCTAACCCGCACATAGGTAGATCAATGTATTCAGATGTAATAAAGGTCAATATTAATAAGGCCTTTCAATAAAATAGAATAAGGCGGATGTAAGAAGACCTAATAGAAGCTTCCGCTTCTAGAAGGATCTTCCTCTAGATGCTTCTCTTAATAGACATATTTAGTATAAATAAGGGTCGAGGGTATGAGAGCCCTAGCTTGGAGATTATTGTAATAGAGCATTGCTCGATTGGAGGTTGCCCCCTCGAAGAGGCCTGTGAACATTGTTTTCTGAATCAAAGTGTTATTTCTATTGCTATTGTTATATTATTTCTGTGTATTATGAAGATTATGCTGGATATTTTACTGTTATTCTGCCATTTCTAGCATTTTATTTCTGTTCTGCATATTTTATATATCTGGTATCTTGCAAGTGGTATCAGAGCACTTTCCTTGGTAGAAATTATGGGTATTTTTTTTCAGGGTAGAGATGTATTCTGGTGTCTTTAAGCCACAGAGATTTGTCGTTACACACATAAACCCATGGTTGAGGGATTCATACATGCAGGAAATACAAGTGGTTCTTAAGCACACATCTGTTGGCCACCCTTGTAACCCCTGTTGGTACCCCTTCGAGTGGTAGCACATCAGACAAAACCTGTGTATGGATCAACCTAGATTTCCTGAATCCCTCTTTAGATAAACCTATCGGTCGTCAGACTACTATAGTGTCACCGAGAACAATACTCGGGAAGATACTCTCTAGTACCTGGGTAGTCATGTAGTATGGATAAGGGTACAGTCTATCCTCCTTAGGTAGTGCCCTGAGATATTGGGCCGAGTACTACTGTTGGACCCTACACATATATCAGAGAGCTATAGCACAGGGCAAACCCTTGTCTGTAGAACCCTTGAATACCTAACCCTTGGGGAACATAAACATAAACATAAACAAATTAAACCGGTGAGATCTATTGCCACGCATCTATGTTTGGGTTGCTAAGTAAATACACATTTCTCTCTGGTTCATAATTTGGGGATTTCATCACTACAACATTCTTTAGACCAAAGTATAACCCTGCAACTATTTAAAAAAAAAAAAAAAGTGGAAATTTTTTCACCATTATTTGAGACCTATTCCATTAGATTCAGCTCTTCTCCCTTATCACATTCATCTATATCATTTTTCTGCAAAAAATTTTGACCCTGCCCGCTCCCTTCTCAGTTCACCCATCCTCATGGCCCATACCTGTAGCCAAGAACTAGAGTCTCACTTCAACACCTTGCAATCTAGTTTCCTCGAGACCCAACAAGAAGTGAAACACATCAGTGCGACTATTGCCTCCCGTGATGCATCCATAAATGCATCTGTAAATATAGTTGTGCAGTCTGCAATGGCAGAAGTCAAACATGAACTGACCACCTAGCTTGAATCTGTCTTTGCATCACTCTGCACCAAACTCAAGATCCCTACCGATGACTCTTTTCCTAATGCACATAAAAAGACTGAAGGTGAAACTTATTCCCATTCCTTTCAACGGGACATACGCCTTCCGCGGGTGGATGTAACCAAATTTGATGGCTCGGACCCCATTGGTTGGGTCACCCAAATGGAGCATTATTTCTCTCTCTACAACATTACATATGACTTGGCCAAACTCCGGTATGGTGTTCTCCATCTAGATCAAGAATGCTGGCAATGGTGGCAATGGAGAAAAACTTTCCATCAAGGGTATATTGCTTGGACCCAATTTGTGGCTGAGCTTTATGAACGCTTTGACACTGACACCAACCATTTGGGCCATTTGAAAAAATTGAAGCAATCAGGCATAGTAGAAGACTTCATAGCTGCATTTGAGCGACTGGCTTTTTGAACAGAGAGCATGACTGATTCTTTCTTTCGAGAGTGTTTTATTAGTGGCCTCAAGGAGGATATTCAGGCCCATGTCCTCATGGCTCGACCTACGACTTGGGTGGAGGCTACCAAAAAAGATAAAGAAGCACAATAAATTATTTCCTCTTAAAACCGTAAGCCTTCCTTTATTCCTCGCCCTAAACCAGTAAACCCCACTACTTCCTCCGCCCCATTAAAAATCCAAAAATTGACCAGGGATGAAATGGATGAACGCCAACTCAAAGGCCTCTGTTATAATTGTGATGAGAAATATTTCCCAGGACACAAATGTAAGGAAAAAAATCTTTTTATGGCCATCTCTGAGGATATTCCAGAAGAGGATGTGAGGATGTTGACACTCCCCTTATGCCCGAGTCACCAAAAATCACCGACATAAACTCTCCCTCCGACCCTCTCGAAGTGGAACTGATCATTTCCCTCAATGCTCACACTAGCTTCTATGCCCCCCAAACCCTCAAGTTAATCGGTTACATCAAGCACCGAAAGGTCATCTTTCTAGTTGTTAGTGGCAGCACCCACAATTTTATTCATCGCCGCATTGCCCAAGAAACCCATTGCTACATCTATGCTATCAACAATTTCCAAATCATGATTGCCAATGATGGTTCTATGAAATGTGGCAGACGCTGTGAAAATGTGCGTCTCCAAATTGGTGACTACCACCTAAAATCCCATATGTTTTCTATTGACATGGGCGGCTGCGAAATTATGTTGGGTGTAGACTGGCTAAGGACTTTGGGTCCCATTCTCATGGATTTTTAGAACTTAACCATGCAATTTGACCAAGGATGCCACTGATATAAATTTCAAGGCATCATTACTGGTTCACCTGAGGTCATCAGTTCTAATCGCATGGAAAAACTGCTCAAAAAAGGTCATTCTGGTGTCATTGCCCAACTCCACTCCATACAAACCACAGAGACCCCACCAGTGCCCCAAGACCTCCAAGCCCTCCTTTCTAAAAATCAAATGGTATTTTCCACTCCCCAAGGACTCCCTCCTTCCCGCGGTGTCCATGATCATTCCATTCCCCTTGTCCCAGGAATCCTTCCCCCCAATATATGTCCATATCGCCACCCCTTTGTACAAAAAAATGAAATTGAAAAAATGGTCTAGGAAATCCTTATTGCCGGCGTCATCCATCCTAGTATGATCCCTTACTCCTCTCCGGTCATCATGGTACTGAAGAAAGAAGGTTCTTGGAGAATGTGTCCTAACTTCCGTTCTCTCAACAAACTAACCATCAAAGACAAATTTCCCATTCCTGTCATTGATGACCTCCTGGATGAATTGAGTGGCACCCAATTCTTTACCAAACTTGATCTTCGCTCGAGCTATCACTAGATAAGTATGAAAGAGGCCAACATTCCCAAGATCGCCTTTCACACTCATGAGGGCCACTATGAGTTTTTGGTCATTCCCTTTGGTTTGTGTAATGCCCCCTCCACCTTCCTGAGCCTCATGAACCATGTCTTCCACCCTTTTCTCCGTCATTTTGTCTTATTTTTCTTTGTTGGTATCCTCATATATAGAAAAACCTAAACATACCATCTTACTCATGTGGATCAAGTTCTCCACCTACTTTCTCAGCACCAACTTTTCCTAAAACAGTCCAAATGTGCTTTTGGTGCCTCGGAAGTAGAATACTTGGGTCATCTGGTGGGAAAAGATGGCATCAAGGTGGACCCAAAAAATATTGAAGCTATGCAAGACTGGTCGCACCCAAATACTCTCAAAAGCTTGCGTAGATTTTTGGGCCTCACAGGGTATTATCGCAAGTTTGTTAAGAACTACGAAAATATTGTAGCACCTCTCACGGCTCTCCTCAAAAAGAACTCTTTCACTTGGACTCCAACAGCTGCTCAAGATTTTCAAACCTTGAAGATGGCCATGTGCACCACTCCAGTTCTGGCCCTTCTCGACTTCACAAAGACCTTTTTGTTGGAATGTGATGCCTCAGGGAAAGGAATCAGCGTTGTCCTTAGGCAAGAGGGTCGACCTTTGGCCTTCAGTAACAAGCAATTGTCTGAAAAGAATCTGGGCAAACCCATTTATGAAAAAGAAATGTTATCAATTATACATGCCGTTGAGTTGTGGCATCTGTATCTCTTGGGGAAACGCTTCCAAATTAAGACCGACCATCAAAGCCTCAAGTACTTTCTGGAACAACACATTTCCTCCTAGGAACAAAAAAAATGGGTGAGTAAGCTCTTCGGATATGATTATGAGATCATTTACAAGAAGGGTAAAGACAATGTCATGGTGGATGCACTGTCCCAGAAATATGAAGATGAAGGATCCCTTTTTTCTCTTTCCTTCATTGTACCTGATTGGCTTCAAGCTATGCGCCAGGAATGGCTTCAAGATCCCAAAATTTCGCATCTGATCCAACAACTGCAAAACAAGGCTCCAGCTCCCCTAGGGTACTCCTGGCTCTAGGATGAGCTTCGATACAAAGGCTTCTTGTATTTAAGTAAACAATCCAAGCTCAAATCCATGGTGCTTTCTGAGCTTCATGCTACACCCACAGCAGGGCACTCAGGGTTCACCAAAACATATGACTAAGTCAAATGTTTTTTTTTTCTGGGATGGTATGAAATAGGACATCCGTAAGTTTTTCGCTGAATGTGAGGTGCGTCAATGCAACAAGGGAGAAACAATCAAATCTCCAGGCACCCTCCAACCACTTCCAATTCCCCCTGCTATTTGGAAGGATATCTCTATGGACTTTATTACAGGCTTACCCAAATTGGGGAATAAATTAGTCATAATGGTGGTGGTGGATCACCTTTCCAAGTATGCTCATTTTTGCACTCTTCCCCACCCATTTATTGCATCCACGGTGGCTCAAATTTTCATGGACTAGGTCTTCAAGCTTCATGGCATGCCGCACTCTATTATTTCCGATCGAGACCCAACTTTCACAAGCAATTTTTGGCAAGAGTTGTTTAAGCTACAAGGCACACAATTTCATCTCATCTCAGCTTATCATCCCCAAACGGATGGTCAAACGAAAGTTGTCAACAAGTGTTTGGAAACATAACTAAGGTGCTTTACCTCTGAAAAACAACACCAGTGGGCTTAATGGTTACCCATCGTTGAATGGTGGTACAACACTACATACCATATAGCCACTCTCATGACTCCTTTTGAAGTGGTATATGGACAAAATCCACCTTCAATTCTCTCATACTTACCGGGTACCTCGAAGGTCCAGGAAGTTGACCAAACACTTGGTCATGGCACATAATAGAATGAAGCAGCAAGCAGATCAAGGTCGCTCTGAATGTCAATTTGCAGAAGGGGGTTAGGTATTTCTGAGACTGCAACCATATAAGAAAACTTCCCTCAAGGCCGAGCATTGTCAGAAGCTAGCACCCAAATTTTATGGCCCTTACATAGTTCTCAAGCATGTGGGACAAGTCGCATATCAATTAGCTCTGCCCAGTCAGTCGAAGCTACATCCTGTTTTTCATGTTTCATGCTTGAAGAAGGTGATTGGAACTAGGTGCCAAATTCAAACCAACCTTCCAGAGTTAGTTGAAGAAGGATCCATTTGGCTACATCCAGAAGCAGTTTTGGACCAGCGTGAGCATCGCCAACGTCAAAGAACCATCAAGGAAGTGCTAGTACAGTGGAAAGATATGACTCCAATAGATGCCACTTGGGAACTAGCTACCATTCTGCATTAGTTTCCACATCTCAAGCCTTGAGGACAAGGTTGTTTTTAAGGGGGCAGACATGTTAAGGTCCTAACCCTCACATAGGTAGATCAATGTATTTGGATGTAATAAAGGTCAATATTAATAAGGCCTTTCAATAAAATAGAATAAGG
>ML792283.1:233602-244086 GCA_009831015.1 Picea engelmannii | reverse complement strand
TGAACATTTCTTTCTGAATCAAAGTGTTATTTCTATTGCTATTGTTATATCATTTCTGTGTATTGTGAAGATTATGCTGGATATTTTACTGTTATTCTGCCATTTCTAGCATTTTATTTCTGTTCTGCATATTTTATATATCTAGTATCTTGCAAAAAATGTGTTGATAAGATTGTCGTCCAATCCAAACGTTCACCAAGTAATTGATATTATTGTTTTTGACATTCCATAAGTGTATGGTTTATTTTTTAGTAGATATTGGTCAAAATAGTTACATGGCTATTTTTCTATGGACTGGTCTCATTTATGGCTGCCAGAAAATGGACAGCCTAACAAGATCAAAATAAACAGATAACATTACCTCAAGTACACTGTGATAGATTTAAACGATCCAAATGAAACTTTTACTGCTGCTGTAAATTCGATTGAGATGCAGGGAATGAATAATTTTTTTGGTAATTTCATGACTGAAATTTCCTCTATCACCAACCCTGAACATCAATCTGAAGTAATAGCCTATACTCAAATGAAAAATTTGCCAAGTACACCGAATATTGTTGATGATGAACAAATATGGTCCTTATATTTTGATGGATCCAAATCTCGGGAAGGGGGAGGTGTTGTTTGTGTTCTTATCGATCCCACAGGTAATAAAACATTTATTTCATGTCGATTGGAGTTTGATTGTACTAATAATACAACACAATACAAAGCACTTCTGCAGGGACTAAGGAAGGCACTGGATATGGACGTGCAAAAATTGGTAGTATTCAGTGACTCTGAAATCATAGTCAAATAGGTAAGAAATGCAATACATTGTTTATCACTACATTTGAAGAACTATGAAACAAAGGTATGGGGTTTAATGCATAAATTTCTCGCTTTCAATATAAATTACATTCCTAGATCGATTAATTCAGAAGATGATTTATTAGCTAATGTTGCCTCTAAATTGTTGCATGTTGAAGGTCTTTCCCCTAATGCATTCTCGGTTGAATTGTTATTTAGGCCATCGATTCCTGACAACATCACAAATTCCCAAGTATTTGATGACGATCATCAGATCATCGACTTTATTCATATGGAAGACACCTTGTAGGATGTAGTAATCGATGGAAGCACTAATAATGAAAACCTCTGAGATTTCACCGTAATATCCAATCCTCGATCTGCAGAATTATCATCTAAGATGGTAAAATCTATCCCCAAATCTGTTGTTAGATTAGATAAATTTTATGACCTACATGACAAGTTTAGATGGGTAGTCAATTCCAAAACAAACGGTTCCTCTTTGTTTTCCGAAACTGTAAATTTAGGAACTTAAGATAATCCTCAAAATATCAGTGCGGGAAAAGGGTGTTTTGAACAACAAAATTCATCTTTTATAAAATTGTTCAAATAATTCAAAGATGTGTTTTCTTGGACGTATGACGATCTCAAATTTTTTGACCCAAAAATAATACAACATGTAATTCCTATGAAACTCCAAACCCAACCTTTTCAACAAAAATTGATGAAAATGCATCGTAAATTAGAACCCATCATAAAAAAGGAACTAAATAAATTACTCACTGCCAATATCATTTTTCTATATCGGCATACTCAATGGGTATCCAACTTAGTCCTAGTAAGGAAGAAGAGTAGAGAAATTTGACTTTGTGTCGAATTTCACAATTTAAATCTAGCCTCTGATAAAGACAATTACCTCGTTCCTCCAATGGAACAAATTATGCAACAAGTATCTAGTTCTGAAAGACTATATTTATTAGATGGTTTCTCAGGATATAACCATGTCCTTATGTCTCCATCAGATTAGCAGAAAACTACTTTTTGTACCCCATGGGGCACTTATGCCTACAGAAAAATGCCTTTCGAATTGATAAATGTCGGTGCCACTTTCTAGAGGGAAATGGACATTAATTTTTGTGGCCTTATCAATCAGTCAGTTGTGGTCTACCTAGATGATGTCACTATATTTTCAAAGAACAAGAAATACCACATGTCACATCTTAGGGCTGTGTTAGAACAATGTCACAAGTTTGGCATTTCACTCAATCCTAAAAATTCAGCCTTGGTAGTAGAACAAAGGAAATTTATTGGGTTTATAGTCTCTAAATATCGAATGATAATTGATCCTGAAAGAACCCAATCCATTTCCAACCTTCCCCCACCTTCTTCCAAAAAGGCCATGCAATCGTTTTTGGGTAAAATTAATTTTGTCAAACAAATTGTTTTGAGTTTTTATGAAATTGTTAGACCTGTACAAAATCTAATTAAAAAGGATGGCCTATGCACATGGGTATCAGAAGAGAATCAATCTTTTAATTCCATTAGAAAATCTATAATCAAAGCACCTTCCTTGATGAGTCTTGATTTTTCCCAGGATTTTACATTATATACTTTTGCATCTGACAGATCTTATGTTGATGTGCTTACACATAAAAATTTTGAAATAAATGAGATACCTATTTAATTCATGATCTCTTCTTTTAAGGGAGAAAAACTAAATTACCCTACAATAGATCAATAGGAATACACTATTTTTAAAGAAGTTAAACATTTCAGGTCTTACTTGTTAAAATCCAAGACAAAAATTAGTGTTCCTTACCCTGCTGTAAGAAATCTGTTAGTGCAAAAAGAGTTGGGAGAGAAAAGGGAAAATTGGATGACATCACTTCAAAAATATGATATCGAAATAGTACCTGCACAAATTGTTAGAGTTCAAGGCCTTTGTAAATTGGTAGTTGATTTAGTTGAAAAGTCAAAAAATCAAATAAATACATCAACTGCATATCAGCATAACGAAACACAAATCAGTTGTACACAAACTGTGCCCAATTCATGGTATGATATTATCAGAACTGCTCCTCGTAATATTGATCCAAAACACAAAAGAGCACTAAGTCTTAAATATGCATATTTCCAATTAATTAATGATATATTATTTCGAAAGAATTTTGATAGTGTTTTTCTGCATTTCTTAGAAAAAGAGGAATCCGAAAAGGAGTTGGCTAAAATTCATTCTGGCGATGTCGGGGGTCATTTTGGTGGAGATGCCACTACCCACATAGTAGTAAGGGATGGCTACTATTAGTCTACCTTGTTTAAGGATTCTCACACTTTGTCCCGCAAATGTATAATCTACCAAAAAGTTGCAAGACAGGTGGAGAAAGTTGTCTTTCCCTTACAGTCTATCACTGTAGACACTCCTTTTCAACAGTGGGGCCTAAAAATTATAGGACCGATTAATCCCCCTTCCTCAAAGAAACACAAGTACATTCTCACAACAATAGATTATTTAACGAGATGGTCTAAAGCATTACCATTAAAGGTATTCAACACAAATTAGATAGTTTTGTTTCTGAACTCTCATATTATCACTCGTTTCAGAATTCCTGAATGTTTGGCTTTTGACAATGCTTCTTATTTTTCCTCCATGGAAATGAATGTCTTCGCTATAGAAAAAGGGATTAAACTAAAATAATCTGCAATCTATTACCCTCAAGGGAACAGTTTGGTCGAATCAACAAATAAGAATCTAATCAATATTATAAAGAGAACAGTGTCAGAAAACCACAAGAATTGGCACAATGTGTTGTACAAGGCACTTTGGGCTGATAGAGAAACTCCAAAAGCCTCTAGTGATAATTCTCCCTTCTTCCTCATTTATGGAAGAGAATCCATCCTTCCCCCACAAGTGTTTCTTCCCTCTCTGCAATTGTCACAGAAAGTTCAAGAAGAGGAATGTCCTCCTCTAGAAAATTAGACACTTTATTAAAATTGGAAGAAGTAAGAACACAAGCAAAAAATAAATTGGATCAACATCAACAAATTGTAAAGGTCTGGGTCGATACAAGTTCATCCTCTGAAAGGAATTTTAATGTAGGGGATTTAGTCCTCAAGTGGGACAAAGCACACGAGAATAAACAAGAAAATACCAAGTTCCAAAACCTGTGGTCGGGACCTTTTGTAATTTTTGAAAAATTGGGTCCTAGTTCTTTTCACTTGGAAAAATTAGAAGGACATCCAGAGAATTTTCCAGTGAATGGCCAGTCTCTGAAAAAGTACTTCACTTGAGAAAATCAGGTCTGCCCCATTTTAGATATTTTTTTAGTTTGCATGTTATTTTGTTTTATTTTTCTTTATATTCAGTTTGGTTTTGTTTCCTTAATGATTATTTCTAATTCATCATTCATTATGGAGGGAAATTGGATCTTTTATTAGAATAATTTGATAATAGTTCAAAGCATATGAACATTAATTTCTAAACTCAGATCAGTTATAGTAAGTTTTGTCCAGTCATTGTTCTCGGTTTTCATTGAAATCTCATGGAAACATGATTGTCTTTAAAAACTTCTGACGTTGCCCCTATTTTAATGAGAACAACTCATAGCATTTACCCATCTCGAAGATGATTTCTTAACTGAAATCTAAATGTACAAATTTTGATGAAAGTTATCAGTTCTCAAAGAACGAAAAAATAATCATTCGTATCATTGCCTGGATGTGAAATCTTTTGTATCACCTTGCTCTCTTTTTATTATGAAGTTTCTAATTTTTTTTAACAACTTAGAGAGTTGGAATCACTATAATGTGTGGGAATTGTGTGTAAGCCCACCAGGATACTGAACAGGTCTGCTGGCAGTAGGTAAATGTGCACATGATACCAAGACAACTTCGTCGGGGTACTAAAGAGGCCTGCTGGTAGTGAAGCAATGTCGAGTTTGAATATCCTCAAGTATGTTGTTAAATTGATCAGATACTTTTATCATAAATGGATGACTCTTGGATGGGATCGAAGTGTTAGAGAGGGTTAAATGGAATCCCTATCAAGGCTATAAACACTTGCTGGTAGTAGTGGCCCTATCAACAATATTGGAGTTACTTGTATAAATATCGTTACCCCTTTGATCGAAACGAGATGTTGTATTACAATTTCTGGACATAAATTTATTTAATGATATGACTGTGTTATTTTTATGAGTTGATGTCAAGATGCTTGATCTGTATTTTAATTATTTCTAATAACTATTTGAGTTATATGTTCCGTGATTTAAATTTTTCATGATGCAGAGATAACTACTTCACCTAGTGTGTCGCCATTATTGGCAGCCAAATATTCATGTCAATTTTATCATTATAAAATGTCATCTTAATGGGATAAAATTTTCTGTAGCTGCCTCCTTCTCCTTGCAAATATTTCTATCATATTTTGGTTTTGAAGTATTTGTTTGATTAGTTGTGTGTACGAGTACATTTATTTTATCTATCGCTTCTCTTGTTCAATTTCATGACTGTAAACATAAAATTAGAACAAGCTTTGTTTTAGAGGTATCATATAGTTTATAGACTTTCCTTTTCATAAATTGGATAACAGCTAAGAGAATCTAATGTTTTCAAAAATCTTAAAATTTTGTAAACCTATGATATTATGGTTGAATCCCTTACCATAATGCATGAGTTATCCACCTTGGGATTATGACTTAGGAATTCTCTCCCTTTATTATTGTTTATTTTCACATTACCATATATATGAGCACGCATCAAACAAAACTTTGGTGTTTTTTGTAATTTGAATCCTAACCCTTGCCGTCATATCACAGTCTCATCATCCTGGTACATGATTGATACTCATACTTCCAAACATCACTCCTTCATCCTACTAGCACATGCATGCATTCATTGCTTCAAGTGGTAAGTGTTCATTCTTGGGTTTGACATTCATTTCACAAAGTGGTTTTTCATTTTGCACATCCTCTGGTTTAGTATCCACTCAATGTTCCCTATAGTGGATTTCTAAAGCCTTAGGCATCGGGTTTCTTTCGAGTATCCAGACCTCATTCTATATTTTGTGTGTTCTCAAACACACCCCACCTTTTGCTACTCCGGTTGTTTCTCTGTAACCTCATCAATGGCGCAAGTGGTGAGGACTGATCCCAATGGTTCACAAGCTCTCTTCTCACATGACAATGTCGTAGACGACCTTTTGGCTTATGTCTGGGATGGATTCATAAAATGATTTGAGGGTTTCAACCTAAAAGTGGCTCAAACCTTCGCTCAGATTTTTTATGGCACCAAGGCTAAAATTGGGGATTTGCAGTTAGAGATGACCGAGGGTTTGATTGTAGAGGCTACTGGATTTCCCCAAGAGGGACCTCATTGGTTTAAAAACTTCAAGTTCAAAGGCATCCCATGGAACTCACTCATGGCTTCCAAGAAATCATGTTACAGTGCAAAAAGTACACCCATTGTTCTATTTAAACCACAATGGCATGGATTTTTGTTAATGCTTAAGAAATTTACTACCTATGAGGGTAGATACGGTTTGATCTTCCTGTATCATGTTCGTTTATTGATGGTATTTCTAGGTTTCAATTTGAATATTCCATTTTATCTACTTAGGAGCCTGCAGAAAATGGCCAAGTTCGACTAGAGACAAAACCTAAATGCCCAGTATAGTCTGTTCCATCACGACCTCATCTGAATTCTGGTGATTTTTCATTTGTCTAAAGTTGGGGATAGTTGGAACGTTTTCGTGTATAAAAATGGGTTTTCCCTACCTAAAAACATGATATACTTACCCTTGCATATTAATGAATTTCCTAGTCCCTGTCGATCAAACCCCTCTATGGAAAAGCTATATGTCAATATGCAAGAGAGCTCGACATCTATAGATTAAATCCCTATTGTTCTCTAAAATCCATCCAAAGGAAAGAAACCAAGATGTGATTTTATTCCCAGGAAATCTTTAGAATTGATTTTGGATGATCTAAAGGATACAATTCTTATTGTTCCTAATCCTAAGCCAATTTGGTTTGATTTAAATGAAATTGATATAAAGAAACGGGGTAGGCAAAAGAAACAAGGAAGTCTAGACATCAATTTTAAAAATAAAATACTTGGTCGACTTATTTCCCGAACACTAAGAAATCGACATCGTGATCATGAGAAACCAATCCCTATGATTAAGGTCGATGATTGATTTTCTCAGGATGACATCAATGATCGAGTTGTTGAGGATGATATCGATGACCAAATCCCTAGGGATGATATTGATACCGATACACCACAATTCGATTTCGTATTGAATCTTCCCTCATTCTTAAAGAAACAAGAGGGTTTTTCAAGTATAAAACATGATCTTAAACAAATAATGGAACAGTTTAAAGTACCCACTATAGAGAAGACTCGACCATTACCTAGCATAGAACCGGTTCATTGCGAAAATTGTTTCGATTGCATTGAAAGATATTATTGTGATTTTCCCTACCTTCAGGCACAATTGAACCAATTGGTCACCTGAAATTCAATGTTAGAGAGGGAGAACAACGAGTTGAGAGCTCATGTTCAATCGAATAAAAACAAGGTTAACAAGTGGACAAAGCGATCTGGGAATGTGATCATTAAAAATTCAAAAAACTTCAATAACATTATAAATTCATACATGTCTGATGCCTCTCAGTCAAATTTTTGAATGGGTAAATAGTTGTTTTTTTTTTACAATTTTGTTTGAAAAATAATAGTCAGATTCATTTTTTATTTTATTTTTATTTTGAGACTAGAGAGAGACTTGAAAGATTTTGTAGCCAGACTGTTTAAATTATTTGTTGGGATTATTATCTGAATTTTGATTTCATTTTATCATTTTATATAAACAACAAATTATGGTGCTATGCTTAAGGAAATGAATCATGGGTTAAGCATTCAATAGACTAGTAATTTCCCATTTTGAAAAAAACAATGTTCATTAATATTTTTTTGATTAAAAGACTCCAACAGGAGTATCTTTTTGTTACTCTATTTTAGTGAAAAACTTATTTTAAGAGATCTGCCTCTATCTTCCATGCTAGGAGGTAATGGATCAGAAACATGTTTAAATAGCTATGTTTCCTAGTGATAGCGGATGCTCTTTTTTTTGGACCATAGAATGGACATATATTTTTTGAAATTATATGAGAAAGGATTTTGCTCATTGTCTTTAGACCTATGTAAATTGTGCAGTGTTTTTTCATTGTCTTCTCATGTAATTTTTTGATATGAAATATTATTTGTGTCGAATTAGCTTTAGTGTTTTCTCCACATAATATTTTATATCTTGATTTTCTTTATGTTGTTCGTTATCTTTTGGTCTAGTGTATACCTGTAATTAATCATCTATTTTAGTATTTTGAATTTATGTCTTATGCTAAATGGTTGATAACACCAATACCGAGGGTTGAGATTTCTTTCATTATTAGTTATTGGATATCTCAAAGTTACAGGATATATAATTATTTATCTTTCTGTCGTCATAAACTCACTCCAGAATTTGTAGCACTTCCTTCAATTTCTTTAGGAAGTATTATACTTGTTTTTGTCATAGGTTTTCACTTGACACAAGACAAGAGTAGCTCACACAAACACAGAGAGACAATTTTAGTTTATTAATGATGATAAACTAGAGGCTAGTCAATGTATTATTTATTTAATTTGTTTATATGTGAATGAATAGTGATTGCATTACTCAAACGTTAATTAGCTTTGTCTATTTTCATTATATCATTACAATTGTATTCATTTGTTGTTTATTTGTTTTATATTTAGAACATTAGAATATGTTTTGTTCATACTTAATCTTTTTTAGAAACATTATCTGAATCAACTACTTTCACAAGGTTTTATGCAAACCTTGTAAACTGCATATAATCATTGTACATTAACACCCTTAGTTGAACATTTGTAATTAATGTGAATTGTATTTTTTAGTTAGTTCACTTCCTTTAGTTTTTTTTAGGATCCTAGTTCGCTAACGAAGCCATAAAAACCATCAGGTTAGATCATACATGTAACATCTCGCTCTGGCACACTTACCAAACTTATTCTTTGAGGACACTTGCTTGCAAGTGATCTGGACTTTTATGATGATAAAACTGTTCCTTCATTATGATGCGTTAAATTATATGACATGATGTGTACTATCTTGAGGTAGACAGGTGCTGCTGACTCAGTTTCATTGAGTGTGCAGGGTTTCGTACCTTGCAGATGCAGAGGCATCGGTGGAACTCCCTTGGACTCCGGATTGAGTCAGGGAGCGGGTTATATGAGTTGTTTCGTTTATGATGATATTGTTTCAGTTTGATGATATGTTATTGATCTTATGATATGTTGTTGACATAATCTGACATGACGGTTGATGATGCAGGCTGACAATAGCTTGCCGACCAGACTCACATATGGAGTAAAGGGGCCACACACGAGTTCCAGAGAGAGTGAGGGAGAGGTGTGACAGCAGCCCTGCCACAGCCTATTAGCACTCCCACCGTGGCTCGAACTGTAGGTTAACGATTACCTAGTTCGAGAGGACCCATGATACGTGAGGGTAGACTGCGACAGTCGCTCACGATTCGAACTGTAGGTTAACGATTACCTAGTTCGAGGGGATCCACGATGCCGTGAGGGCAGACTGCGATAGTCGCTCACGTGATTCTAAGGGGTGTGCAATAAGGCGGGGGCCTTATTCCTTAGAAGCCCTTAGTCTCCCACAAGTTCACTGGACGGAGTGTTGACTCTAGGGGGGTTATAGATTCTACCAATCCGTCAAGTCAGCGAGTGGCACCCTTGGAGCACGGGGTGCATCCTGAAGGGCATGTCGCAGAAAGAATTTCAAGAAAGCGAGTGACACCCTTGGAGCACGTGGTGCATCCTGAAGGGCACGTCACTTGGATGATGATGAAGGAAAACTTAAATGACCCTAAGACATTAACACCCATAAATTCTTAAAAATGACTCCCCTAATTAAATGGTCGCCCTGTTCAAACCAAAACTTAAATTTAAAACGTCTCTCAGTTACGTATGGCAAGCCCTAAGAAAATATTTTACCAAAATAAACCTAGGGAGTAAGCTAAAAATCCCACTAGGTGTTAATTAAAGTCTTTTAAGGTGAAGGGGATAAGGTAACGAGAAAATTTAATTAAGTAAAACCCTTGGTCCTTAATTGATAAAGAAGGAATAAAATCTTAAAGTGGGGAAGTATTAAAGGATAGAAATTTTAATTAAATTGAAAAGATAAAAGAACTGCAGTTATCTTTTAGGTTCAAAAACAAAAATAAAAATAAAAATAACCCGAGAGATTAAATAATAAAAATTAAGAAACTTAAGGAGTAAATTAAAGAGTAAATTAAGGAAGGATTAATGAGTAAATTAAGGAGTGAATTAAGAAATATTCAGGAGTAAATTAAGGAGGAAATTAAGAAACTGATTTCTAGAAAGTGAGAGAATCTGAGTCTTTTAATTATTAAAAGAAATTAATTTGGAGAACAAGAGGCATGTGTGACACTTGGACGGAGGGGACTGTTAGAAGGTTGACATAAAAAATTTAATAAATTAATGATTTAGGGTTTTAGGTGAGTCTCAAAATTTGCTATAAAAGAAAGGGAAAGGAAGGATGGAAAAGGGGGGGAACGGAAAGCGTAACGATACGCTGTCGAACCGTGGCTTGACGGATT
>ML792283.1:189395-221393 GCA_009831015.1 Picea engelmannii | reverse complement strand
TCAATTACTTGGCTCATTAATTTATGAAATACAAGAATCTGGGTCATTTCTAAGTTAACTGGTTCTTGCGTTAGTAACATACCAGTGAGATATCTTTATTCAGGATCAATAGATGTGATTTAGCTTTTATACTAATTCTTAAGTAAGTTCATTAAGCGTCGAATACTATTCCTTGTCATTGCAATATGAGGCTTATAGAATATCTAAGCATATTGGTATATTCAAGCATGTTGTCATTTTAGGGGGTGTTAACTAGGGTTATTCATATATGTCATTCAATGCGTTAGTGGTTGTAATTGTCATTTTAAAACATGAGGGCATCTTGGTATATTTAATATGTTGTCATTTTAGGGGGTGTTAACTAGGGTTATTCATATATGTCATTCAATGCGTTAGTGGTTGTAATTGTCATTTTAAAATATGAGGGCATCTTGGTATATTTAAATATGTCGTCATTTTAGGTAGTGTTAACTAGGGTTATTCATTCAATGTGATAATGGTTGTATTTGTTAGTTTCAATCATGAGGGCATATGGGTATATTCAAGTAGGTTGCTATTTCAGGGGTGATGTTAATACGTCAATTCAATATGATACTGGTTGCATTCTGTCATTGCATTCATAATGGCATTTGATAAATTTCATTTTACAGTTATTTAGGGTGTGATGTTATTTATATGGAATTATGATGCGGATCATATGTCAATGTAATTAGACGGATCTTGTTTCAAAAAAAAAAAAAAATTTATTGCGCTTATCACTAGAATGGTTGTCGTAACGGCGTTGGGTTGTTACAATACAAAACAACTTGGGTTAAATACACAACCATGGTCTGGATCTATCCTTCTCGTTGATGGCATGTCATAAATTGCCATCAACAATTCTTCAATATATTATTCAATTGATTTTATTGAGAAATTCCCTGATTATATGAAGTACTAACCAACAAGTACTCTTGCAAATCTATAGTTTTCATGTTGCTTTGTTTTGGGAAGGTACACTTCTGGTTTATCATTTCTTTATTGGTTGTTTAGTCAAACTTTCTGATCGGTGGTGATTCGTGAGAGGGAAACCTTTACTTGGCCTTTTATCCTTTTCCTTATCTAAACTCTAGGTCACTAGGGACATCTCCCCTAGGCCTACCATCCTAAATAGAAAAAGATATCATGTTGAGGTGACAATGATAGGATAGTCTTTAGTTACATCAATTTGTCTTCTTTTTCCTTTTCTTTTCTATCAAAGTACAAATTGCACAATAAAAGTTTGTCACCACTACCGGGGACCACTGAGTCAATTCTCCTCAAAGATGAAATTTTTTCGATAAGCCTTTTCCTCAAGAATATTTATCTTACAATCTTACCTGGTGACTCCACTAAGGATGAATCCATTATTTCTTTGATAATTTCAAGAAAATTATCTGGCAAATCCACTAATGATGAATCCAACCATGACTTCCAAGTGGGACTTGAGAAATTTCAAACCCCTAGATATGAGTAAAATCCTAGGATACCCTCGACAACTGCCCTAGAAGTATGAAAAATGGCTTCCTATATTCACTGGTAGTGATGGGGAAAGAGATGACTATCATATGGTTGATTTTTGGTCCTTCTTTCAACTCCATATCATCAATGATGATGCTGAAGATTTGGTAATGAAAAGTTTCTCTGCCACTCTTCACAGAAATGTTAGGAGATGGTATGATAATCTCCTTGTTGCTAGTATCACATCTATGGACCAGTTAGAAAAAATGTTTCTCAAAAGATGGGGTTTGAAATTGGAAGATATCCAAACATTACTAAAAATACTCGAATGTGTAAAACAAACTGAGAATGAGACTGTCAGGGACTTCGAGTTTAGGTTCGAGGATTTGGTATATCAGATTCCTAGCAACCATTGTCCTAAAGAAAAATACCTTTTGTATCTCTATACCAATGAACTCTTGGTGCATTTGGGGTTTCTCATAAGTTAAAAGAGGGAAAAAACACTCAACGAAGCTTACAACATGGCCTTGCAAATCGAGGAAAATATCTTTTTGTCCAAGGGAGAAAAAATCTTATCTCTAGGGACTAAAATCAATGACCCTAAAGGTACCTCAGTCACTCTTGGTTTGGAAAGATTAGTTTCCTTTGAAACCTTTACTGTTGATTTCCAAGAAGAAGGGGAAATTTTTTTTGATCAACCAAATGCTAAGGGAAAAGATCTTGATGAGGTTTTCCAATCGCATAGGGAATAACAAAGGATTGTTGAAGACACATTTAAGGAGATGGAACCTGAACAAGATAATGAAGTGTCAACATACCCTCCTCTCTCTTATGATACCATCCACAAGCATTTACCCCCTACAAAAGAAGAAGAGAATTAGGTTAGTCAATTTCCTTTCCAGGATCTTGACAATGCCTTATGCTATGATTCAAAGAAGGAAGAAGAAATGGAATCCTCGAATGAAGTAGATCTTCCTTGTTGTATAGTTGAAGATGAAGGGTAAATGCATGAGGATGAAATAATGATGCATCCTAAAAATACCCAAGTCCTCAAAGCTCCTACACAAGAAGAAACAAACACAGTAAGTTACCCTCCTCTCCAAAACTTTGATGATTTTATACTCTATGATTTGGGAAATGAGGAGAAGATAGATGAGTCCTTGAAGGTTTCAAATCCTTCATGTTATGTTGCAAATAGTGGCATGGTTAATAACATTGATGAGTTCATACATGTTGGGAGACATAAGTGGGATGTAGTTGGTTTTGATATGGAACCTATTTATGACGTTGAGAATAATTTCAAACTATTTTATTTACAAGTATCACAACATGTTACTCTTGATTTTGACCAGTGGAAACAAGGAGATGATATAATTATGAATACTTTCCAAACACCCAAGGTTGACCTAGTCCCATGTGTTCCTGATGATTTTCGTTCATACCTTAAGGATTTTCATGAGTACTCCTCTGAGCACTTGGATTCGTTCCATGAAGAGGATTATCAACCACCACTGTGCTCAGATCTTGATATGAGTAAGGACATTGTTTTCCTAAAGAAGGATTCTTGTGACAACTTTCTTCATCCACCTCCAATTACTTTACCTTGTTGTGTCATTAAAGGTGTAGTTGGGAAATATTTTTTTTGTATTGATTTTCCTCTAGGGAAAACCCTAGATTTCAAGGGTAGGTTAAATAATTCAGGATAAAGTATTTCATATCAAACTTTCAACCTTCCCTTAAGATTTTGTTAGTCATATTCTAGATCCTTGTCAATCCTTTCCCAGGTTTCAGATTATGAGGACATCCTAGGTAGCCATATTTCAAACCTTTTGAGTCATTTTTATGAACCTTTGAATTTTCACGATCCCTTCCTGAAGTGGATTGAGTGTTTTCCTAAGAGAATGAATTGGCATGATTTTATCCCTCCCACCCGCCTCCATTAGTTAGACTTTATATTGTCCGACAATATGATACATTATCTAAACCATGTTATTTTTGTGCTTAACTTATCATTGTTTTGGTTTATGATGAAGCACAAAGGTAGGTATTGTGAGACATTGCTAGGATGGTTTCACTGTTCATTTGACTACACCTAACATCCAACCAACATGTAAGTACAAGTAAGTAGGAATTTGCATTCATTGTATATACCATTTGCATTGCATGCTAGAGTAGTTTGTATTCACATTTGTATATATGCTTTCTTTCATTTTTTTTTATTATGATATATGAGCTGGGGGTGATATCACCACCACAAATGATTTCTAACAACATTATGTTGAGATCAAGCAGGTCACTGGTTATGCCAAGATATGTTGAGTTTGTCATGCACTCTACGGTGCACACATGTCCCCGAGTTGGAGCTAGATGTTATCCCCTAGTTTAGGGATAACTAAGGAGATTATGTATTGAGGACCACAAGTCCTAGACATGGAGTACCGAGAGTAATATCGACTTGAGCATGGCCCTGGAGGGTCCATATTTTCATTCTTCAGTGCCTCCACTTTGTCAACAACAACATCATCTATCAGCTTGACCTGGTCCTATAATAGAAGTGAACATTGCTCCATGATTTAATGAGTTCGGGTCTCATGGTATGTGTCACTTTGATCCTCAAAACCTTTTAATATGTGCATTCAATTATTTTTTATTCTAACGAGTGCTTGGATCTTATACTTATCTACTTTACCATATTTGGGGGGGAATGACAGGGTGCCCTAGTAAGCTAGTGCCCATAGGTTTTGAGTTGCCACTGGGGGGATTCATGAGAAGAGATCGTCTACTCCCACCATACTTACCACTTTCCATATTTCTCTCACTCATCCATCCCATTACAATGGTTTGGACATTGGGTTGGCCAAATATTTAAGGGTTGTACCTTACCTTGTGGGAAGAAGGGGCTAAAGGTCGAGTGGGTAAAAGTAGATGACAAAATATAGAAGCCAAAGAATGAAACATTGAGATGATTTTCCCAGGGATCCCTGAGAAAGCGATAAAATATTCTCAGCAGGACATAGAGGGACCCATAAAAATAATAAAACGGGACCTAGTTGGACAATATGGGGTCTCATCACGAGCCAGTCTATTAGGTCCATGGGCATTTAGTAATATGACACTACCAACAGTTGGTCACCATGCTAGGGTAGTGACTCTTGGTGGCATAGCCAAGAGAAAGGGGGTATCATCACGATCCAACCTTCTCATTTCTGTGAAATTCTTGTGGGTAACATTGCCACCACTGGTCACCACGCCAGGGAGGTGTCCCCTAACTAGATTCTCGAAGAAAAAGAAATAAAATAAATACAAAAGGCATGAATGGGATTGGAAACATTTGCATCCATGACACGTGCAGATCATCCTCTATAAAGGAACCCACAGGTAAGACATACATTTCCCTACTATCACTGCACCCCTTGCCCAAATATCCCTTAGCCACTTTATCCACTCACATGGATTAGATTTGATCTCTCTCAAAAACATCCCACATCCAATGAGAATTATCCCAATAGTACTCACTAGCATTTTATCCAAACTTGGCTTGTAGATTAGTATAATGTCTTTGAACACTTGTCTAGGTAAAAGAGGTTTTATGCACATGTTTAATAACTTGATGATTAGATGTGATTGACATTTCTATGTTCCCTGTGACTTATGAGCCCATGGAGAGCATATCTGTTGATGTTGCAGGATCATACCTGATGGAAAGGTACACATGGGGAGATGATTATTTCAGACCTCCATGGAGTTGAAATCCCACCAGATGGATGATGAGACCAAAGTAGAGAGAAAATCCATAGCAAAGACAGATCAAAGGATTTTCACCAGAGAAGAGGAAGACGTTCCACTAGAGGCAACTTGGCAGACCGGTACCCAGGGGGTTGTGCCATTTCCACTAGGATGTAGGCCTTGGAAGGCCCATGATGTCACCTATGACACCCATGACATCATCCATTACTTGTGGAGGTATTGGTAAATAGTTATGTGCCAAGTGGCAGGTTCCTGAGGCCCAAGAGGCCTAACATTTTTCTCTAGGAAGCTAGTCTTTCCCTAAAAAGGCTTAGCGTCACCCTAAAAGGGCATGAAGTCATCATTTATTCTTGATTTAGGGTTTCAAATAGGACATTTAATGTAAAACAATATTTTGATGGAAATTTTTCCATGTCGACCTTTTTTGACCTAAAATAAAATGAAAGGTCATTGGTATGGTATAAGTAGAGAGCTAAAACTCTATTTTTTTTATCATCTTGGACTCAAACTTGTGTGAGTTCTGAAATTTTTTCCTTTCTTAGGGTGTTTGGCTGAAATTCTAGTGCGCACTTGTTGAAGGAGGGTTATTTTTGGTGTAATTGGCATTTTTCTTGGTGGAAAGTCTACAACTAAGGTTTTTCATTGATGATACGTGATGAATGTGAGTAAATTTCTGTAATTCTTCTCTTACTTGAATGGTTATGGTATTTTACATTGCATTTTGTTAATGAAATTGTTGGATTAAACCCTAGGGATCAAGAACATGTTATTTTCCTTGTTATAATTTTTATCTACCTACTAGATTATGCCAAGGAGACATTTTCTTTGTTGAAGTCATCACTAGGGCCTTGCCATTGCAACACCCTATTGCTTGTCCTTCATCCTAGCCATTTGTTTTTGCTACATCGTTGAGTTAAAGAAGGAGGGAACCTACTAATGCCTAGGGTTACCTACACCTTAGTAGTCATTTTCCCCTAGGGTTTGGTGGTTGAAGCCTCGATCTACTGACACTTCATCCATTAATTCCTCTTGTCTTTAACTCTATCAATATCATCTTGCACCTTCAATACTTCCAGCCACTTTTTTGACTTCATTTTCCCTATGAAGACACTAGTCTAAGACCTCTTTCTTCAGTGTTTTGATCACAATTTTCAAACTTCCAAATCTTTGAACAACTACTAACCCTAGTTTAGACTGACCTGCTAACCTTATAGCTGATATTATTCATTTGAGTTATAGTCATACTTTGTAGCATTTAAATCTTCTTTAATCAATTGAGAAGATTGACTAATGCATAGCCTTATTTGCATCTCATGAATGTTGGTGTTATAATATTGATGATTAATCATTCTTGCTCATTCTGAAGCTTTTATAAAACATTTATTGTGAAGTATTGTCTTATGATTATCACTACTATACATATTTTTTTGCTTCATTAATATATTAGTCAATTTTTTTATTGAGAAAGTCTCAGATTATATGAAGTATTAACTAGCAAGTACTCTTGCAAATCTATAGTTTTTGTGTTCCTTTGTTCCGGGAAGGTTCACTTATTGTTTATCATTTCTTTATTGTCTATTTGGCTGGACTTTCTGATCGTTGGTGACTTGTAAGAGGGAAATTGTTACTTGGCCTTTTATCCTTTGCCTTCTCTAAACCCCAGGTAACCAGGGCTATCTCCCCTGGGCCTACCACCCTAAATAGAAAGAGATATCATGTTGAGGTGACAGTGATAGGATAGTATATCATTATGTCAATTTGTCTTATTTTTCCTCTTCTCTTCTATCAAAGTACAAATTGTATGATAACAGGGCTATTGAGTTTGATCTCAAACCTATAATGAGGACACTTCTTCTAGTATTTCCTATTTGCATGATACTCAATATCTTCAAAAAATAACTAATTATCCAGCTAAACTTGGAATTCAAATTGGAAATTGAACTACAACTGAAAATTCTAAATTAACTACTAATGTGCAAAGTAGGAAAATCCCCCAGGGATGTTCACTTCTATTGGAAAATTGATTGTCATTGATGTCAACTTTAGAGTAAGTATAGAAGCCTCTATAAGTAACGAGTATAATTAAGGAAGTCTACAAAGTGGTCCCCTTATGGTGTAGCTTTAAGCATGGCCCTCATGGGAATATGCTTTGAATAATTCTACACAAAACCCAGAGGTGTAGTCTTTAGGCCTTAATTTGACTAAGTAAACTGAGGTTGAAGAATACTTCAACTGTATACAAAACCCTCATAGATGGATATTCCTCATGTCATTTTTACTGGTAGGTGGTATGCCATATGGTTCCTCACAGTTGAGAAATTATGAGGTCATGAAGTCAGAAGACCCAAAGAATGGTTAATAAGCCCCTAAATGGTCTTGACAAGAAGTTACAAGTCATTAGTTAAATGATAAAATGGTTATAACAAGAAATTATAGGTCGACCCTAAAGTGAAGAAAAGAAGTCACTTGAAAAGTATTAATACACCTTAATAAGCCTCTCATATTTACACACAAATTCAATTATTATCTATATTTCAAGTGATATTTTGATAAATATTTCATAGAGTATCTAAGGAAGCGGATCTGAGGAAGAAAGGAGTGTTGAAGTCTTGGAGTTGTTGAGAAGGAAGGGTTTCAGGAAACCCTAGTTTAGTTGATCCTCCTGGGTTAGGCTACTGGTGTTCCACACGGCACCCCCGCAGGTTGCTTATCATATGTCACATGAGGCCCCGAAAGATATATGACATCTTTCTAGTGAAGCCAAACCAGATTTAAAGAAGGATTCTTAGTTCAGGTTGCAACAAGGTATGATGTTACAATAGGTTTTCTACAAGATCTGAGATGGTATGTATCAGTTGTTTCTTCATAAGTAAAGGTATGTATTTTATGTGGTTGGTTGAGGCATGTCTTGGAGGCTCTTTTTGGTATATTATTGCATATGGTTGAGTTTCATGTTTTAGTGATATTTATATATTCTTGAGACATATCCTTAGTACTTAGTTTATGGATGTTATGGTTCATTGTTAGAGGCACATCTTTGTGATATTGACATATATTTGAGGAATATACTTGGTATATGATCTTGGTTGTTATGATGCATACTTGAGGTATATTGTTGAGACATTGGCACATATTGGATACTTTGCATATGGTATGGTATAGGTTTTGGTACATGGTTGATGTACATTATTGATGTACATGGTATGGTCATGGTATTGGTATCCATGTGAATGGATATGGTTATAGTTGGTTGATGATGATATATCAATGACAGTGACAATGACGGTGATAGTGACAAGGATAGTTACATGTTGTATGATTGGTTGATCATTAGTTTCAGGTTGATATGATATTGATAGTTACAGGTTGATGTGACAGTGATAGGTTGATGTGACAATGATATTCACAGTTGATGTATCAATGACAGTGGAAGTTATAGTTTTATTAGTGGTAGTGATAGTGAGTCTACACTTATATTTCATGGCGACATGATGGTGCAAGGAATGTGAGTTGTAGCATCCTTCCCGTTGGTTTCGGAGAAATCAGGGAGTTTTATCTTCCTTCAGGTTGGTGCCTCTAAATTAGGGGGTCATAGCCTCCTTCCGGTTGGTGTCGGAGAACTTAGGGAGTTGGAGATTTCTTCAGGTTGGTTCCTATAAATCAAGGGGTTGGTGCCTCCTTATAGTTGGTTCTGAAGAATTTGGAAGTTGGTTCTTCCTATGAATGTAATATTTGACATATAAGAAAGCATTTTGTGGTTTTCTCCCATTTGGGTTTCCACGTAAATTTCGGTGTATTGTGTATGTACGGTTATTTGTTATGCTCTATTGATTGATACTGATCATGATATATTGGTTATTCATTTATAATAACGTTAATGATTATATGTTTTGATTAAAAGTGGTAAAATATTGCATAATATTAATCCACCCCCCTCTCAATATTCCAACAATTGGTATCATAGTAGGTCCTTCAAGAAAATAGTCTAACCACTAGAAGGAAGTTCATGGAGTATCATATGATTGGAGTACTACAATTTTATGGATATAACTACTCCTTCTAAATAATAAGAATGAAAAGATATATACAAGCATAAGGATTTGATGTTTGTCAAGAAGTAGTAGATGGATACACAACACATGCCACTCCTCCAATAGATATAGATGGAAGGGAAATGAAAAAAATTCGAAGGCCACAAATGTGATTTTTAATGGCCTAAATCACTCACTATATGTGAAGGTTATGCACTGCGATTCTACAAAGGATATTTGGGACAAATTTGAAAATATCTATGAAGGAGATTCTAAAGAAAAAGGGGCCAAGATTCAAATCGAGAGAGGCAAGTTTGAGAAATTGAAGATGAAGGAAGATGAAGATATTGCATCTTACTTCCAACGAGTTGATGAAATAGTAAATTCCATTAAATGATTGGGAGAAGAAATTAAAAAACCAATTATTTTCCATAATATACCAAGTTTTATTCCAATGAGATTTGATCCTAATATTTCATCCCTAGAAGAAATAGCAGATCTTGGTACAATAAGCATGGACAAGCTACATGGAATATTCACAACTTATGAGATGAGAACAAAATATGAAAATATATCCAAGAAGGAAGTAACATTCAAGGAATCCAACAAGACCAAGAATAATAAGAAAAATCCAAAGTCAGACTATATTTGAAACGATGATTCTAATGAAGATGAAGAGATGGCCAATTTATTAAGGAAGTAAAGAAAGGAACTGACAAATACAAAGGTAAGCTTCCTTTAAATGTTTTAATTATGGTAAAATTAGTCATTTTTATAATAATGGTCCATATTATAAGAAAAAAGATAATGATGATCAATAAGTTCCTAATAAAGAAAAGAAATATCAAAAGGGAGACAAGAGAAGAAACAAGAATAAATTCTTTAAGAAAAATCTATATTCAAAGGAAGATAGTTCATCATCCAATGAGGACGATGATAGTGATAGTGACTCATAAAATGTACTCTTAATGTATTATGAAAATTATGAAGAGGATTCTAAATAATAAGGTGAAGTTGATCTCAAATCATAACTAATAAGTTCTTTAGAAGAACTAAAAAGAGAGAGGAAGGAAAACAAATCACTCAAGGGAGAATTACTTATGCTAAAGAAGGATTCTCAAAATTCTAACTCTGAAAAGGATCAAAAGATGATTATGAACCTAAAATTCCAATTTGAAGAAGCCAGAATGATCGAATAGATACTCAGAAGTAGGCTAGAAGAAAAAGAGAGCTAAGAAACTGAAATAGTTTCACTAAGTAAAGAAATTCATAAAAGAGATATGCATCAGAACAACGCAAAAATACTGGATGAAACCATCATTTCTCAAAGTCTGTATCATGATAGGTCTAGACTATGATACAACCAAAAACATACAGAGAAGGGTTCAAGCTCTATGAATACAGGAAAATGAAGTAGAACAAAGGACTTATGCATAAGTCACCAGAGGATTCACCAAGAAGGAAGAATGAAATTATTTACATGAGAATGATAAGGAAGCATATTATAGAAGGATGGCACCACATAGAAGGCTTGGGTTTCAAAATCAATAGCCACCCATGGAAAGAAATCTAGAATAAAAACTACAGAGGAACAACACCATTCATAAGATCTTCGAGGTATAAAACTATTTTTCTTGGTTCATGTTAAATTCTTGTAACAATTTTGGGAACAAATATGTAAGCTACAAAGATTATGCTAAGAACATAAGAAACTATGAATTTCACCCTAGAATCAATCATCTCAGAAAGGCTCATGAAGCATACAAAATAAACTATAATAGTTTTGGTTCATTAAACGATGAAGTAGAATGTTATAAATGTAAAAATTTTGGACACATGGCCAAAGATTGGAGATTGATAGTTCCTTCAAAGGAACGAAAGCAGGAATTCAATGATCATCAAAAGGGACCATCAATGATTTGGATCGGGAAGTGGGATAAACTGAATGTTGAAGAATGTTCCATTTCACTACAAAAACAAAGAAAAAAAAGTTATTGGTATGTTGAAAGTGGTTGTTAAAAACATATGACAGGTGACAAGAACATATTTATAACTCTAAAGAAGTAAATAGATCGATCAGTTTCATTTCGTAATGAAAACTCAACTAGAATTGTAGGGAAAGGAACAATGGATCTTGGAAGTAAGTATGTCGAGGCAGAAAATTTCCTACTTATTGAAAACATGAAAAATAATTTTTTGAGTGTGAGTCAAATGTGTGATCAAGGAAATAGAATTATATTTGACTAAGAGAAGTGTGAAATAAGAAAACAAGGATTGGGAAAATTGGTGGCTACAACAATAAGGACTCAAACAACATATACATCTTAAATGAGATTGGAAATGAAATATGTTGCTTGGGAAGGGAAATTGAAAGTTGGATTTGGCATAGAAGAATGGGACACGTGAACTTTGACTATATAGGCAACATTATCAGAAAGAAATTAGCAAGAGAAATGCCCAAAATCTCAAAACCATCTAGTACTATGTGCAATCATTGTCTACATGGAAAATAGACAAGAATATAATTCATATCAAAGAAATACTCTATAACAAATCCATTGGAAATTATGCACACTGATCTATGTGGATCGATGAGAACAAAAGGACTAAATGGTGAATAGTACTTAATGATGCTCATTGATGACTATACAAGAATGACTATAGTGTCTTTGTTGGAATATTGGTTGTTGTCATTGATGTCAACCCTAGTCATTGGTTTTGGACCCAACAGTTGATGAAGGTATTTGGACATGAAGGACAATACACATGCATATACAACACTTGTGGATGCATAGTATATGTCATGCCACTTCCGGTGGTAGGTGGCACATCACGTGGATCCTCACGGTTGAGGATAAATGATTTTTTGAAGAAGAAAATGTGAATTAAAGAAGAAATTACAGGTCGGCCCTAAAGATAATTAAAGAAAATAATTACAAAATAAGAAAGTTTCAGGTTGACCCTAATGACAAAAGGAAGTGTCATAAGTATAAATACACATTGAAGACATCTCAATTGGATAACCCAATCAAATGTGATGGATTTAGCATAAGTGGGTATGCACTTGTTCTAGCAGTATTTACATAGTTTAGCATGGAGCAAGTCTGAGGTGGCGAAGTATGAAAGGCCCAGAAGTCTCGGGATTTCAGAAACCTTAGTCTTCTAAAGGCGTACATGGGATAAAATTATAACATGTAGTGTACATACATGGGATGATAGTATAACAGACAACGTACATACGTGCGTTGATTGAAGACATGTAGCATACATGAGAAAAGGCTTGAAGAGTTTTCGAAGAAAGGCACATATTGGCATTTGGTTCAGGTTTCTAAGTATGGTTATGTTCTATTGATTATAATATCAATGACATGGTGATGTAAAGACTCATTGTTTCTTATACATTCTTGGGTGGAGGGAAGGGGAAAGGATAGAGGGTTTAACCCCCCTCTTTATATTGGAGGATTGTATCTTCCCTTGGAGGTTTAACCCTCCCTTGAACTTGGAATTTGTAACTTCCCTTGGAATTCATTACTTTCCTTGAACAACAACTATTGATTACTTCTCATATATTGTGCATGGTGTGTTGTTGTGTATTGTTGCAACTCCTCTACTATTTCTCATTGTTCATTGGATATAATTAAATATATAATTTGGTTGAAGTATAAGTTCAAAAAGTGTTTAAATTGTACTTGATACTGATTTACCCCCTTCTCAATACCAACAATTGGTATAAAAGTAGGTTACCTTCATTACAGTTTAATCATTAGAAGGAAGATCCTGAACAATGATGGAAGGGAAAGGTCACATTCCAAATGGGATTCCACCATTTGATGGAAAAAATTATGCATATTGGATCAATAGAACACGAACTTACTTGACATATTTAGGAGTGAATATTTGTGTCTCATTTGTCAATGGCTATAAAATTCTAAAGACCACTCCCACCGATCCAGATGAGAAGAAATTAATGAGTTTCAATGCAAAGGCTAGACATGTTATTCTTGGAGGATTGACACCAACTATTGCTAGCAAGGTGATGAGATAAAACATAGCTAAAGAGGTATGTGAACAACTTAAAAGTATATACGAAGGTCATCCTAAAGTCAAGCCGGTCAAACTTCAATGACACGGGGCACCGTTTGAAAATTTGAATATGGATGAAAAGGAAGATATTGCATCCTACTTACTAAGAGTGGATGAAGTTGTAAATTCTATAAGAGGATTAGGAGAAGATCTCAATGAATCCTTGGTTGTACAAAAGGTGTTGAGATCACTACTTTTGAGATATGATACTAAGGACTCTACCATTGAAGAAACTAGGGACTTGACCAAAATGACAATGGATGAATTACATGGGTCTCTCATAGCATATGAAATGAGAACATGTACAAAAATGGACCATCTGGATAAGGAAGTATTATTTAAATCCATACAAAAGACAAAGCACACATATCATGACCTTGATGAATAAGTATCAAATTTTGTAAGAAGGCTCAAGAAGGGAACTGACAGATACAAAGGTAAATCTCCTCTCAATTTTTTTAATTGTGCTATATTAGGACATATTGTTGAAATATGCCATTATGAAAAAATAAGCTTCAACAAGAAAAATAGTTTCTACTCCAAGGATAATGGTAGCTCCTCATATGAAAGCGATGAAGGAGAAATGAATGTAGGAGAAGTCCTCTTCATAACCCAAGAAACCCATAATGATGACCACAAGATTTCTAAAGAAGAAGAAATCATTTTTGAAGAAGAATCTGGTAAAGAAACAAGGTTTGATTCATTTTGGGGATACAAATATAACACAAAAAGAGAAAAATAAGGTGAGATTCTTGAAAAATTGAAGCATGTTGAAAATGAAAATAGCAATCTCAGGAACACAAATAGAAGGCTAAGAAGATAATTGAGTAGTTGTGAAGGAGAGAATCATAATATTGAAAATACTATTGAGAGCTCCAAGGAACAATTACAAGATTATGAGAATATGAAAGAAGAATTGGATCCCACAAAAAGGGAGCTAATATTAATAATAGAGAAGTTGGAGAAGTTTGAAAGAAGCACTGAAAAGTTAGATGAAATCCTTAGCAGTCAAATATCACAAAATGAAAAAACATGACTACGATATGATGACAGTTTGAAGACAATAAAACAAGAGGAGGATGATAAAAATTATGGAACCAACACTCCAGAGGAAGTTGAAGACCAAAAATAAAAATATAGAAGACCCTCTCTCATCGAGAATGAAAGAAATCAAAGATAAAGACTCAGAAGTTATGATACATCAAGAAGACTCTCTTCCACTAGGTATGAAAATATTTTTCTTGGTCATTGCTATACTTGTGGAAATTTTGGACACAAGGAAATTATTTGCAAAATCAATGAAAGGAATAAATATGAAAGATACATGAATGGTGTGAATACTAGATATGGAAATGTTTGTGTATTTGTCAACATAAATTATAATCCATTTGACTCGTTAATGGATGAAAATGTTGTATAGTACAAGTTCAATAATCTCTGTCAAAAAGCACGAGATTACAGATATATAAAATAATATGATCCTATGCTAGATGTACTTATGCCAACCACAGTATGGAGAAGGAAAGATATTCCAAACAATGAATATTTTCAAATAGCATTGATCAATGAAGAATGTAAAGATTAATATGAATGGTACATAGATAGTGGGTGCTCATCACACATTACTGGGTATCAAAAAAAAAATTTGGCTTGAAGAAAAAGGGTGGCAATGTTTCATTTGGAGATAAATCATCAACCAAAATACTTGGAAAAGGGTTAGTAAATCTTGGAAGTGAAAATGTAAAAGAAAAAAAAATTCCTATTAGTTTAAGACCCAACGCATAATCTCCTCATTGTCAATAAAATGTGTGATCAAGGATACACTCTCACGTTTGACTACTAAAGATGAAAAATCAAAGAAGAATATTCAGGAGGATTGGTTTCAACCACAACAAGAATACCAAGTAATGTATACATCTTATACAAGGAGAAGAGAAACATCATTGAAGACGCACAAAAGAGCCCGAAGAAATAAATAGAAGATCGAAAAGATAAATGAAGTATTATTAAGTGTCGTATGTTTAGGGGGATAATCCCTAAAGAAGATAGTTTCCTTGTGCCATTAAAATTAGGGGGAGAATCCCCACACTTTTCATTGATTTCAAATGGGGAGAGAAACTAGGAGCATGATGACAAGGGGAGCATGAGTGTTTCCATTAATTCCAAAGGGCGATATTGTTGGAAGATTGGTTGTTGTCATTGATTTCAACCCTAGTCATTGGTTTTGGACCTCAAAGTTGATGAATTTATTTGGACATGAATAATAGTACACATAAAGATACAACACTCATGGATGGATAGTGTGCATCATGCTTCTTCTAGTGGTGGGTGGAACGTCACGTGGATCCTCACAGTTGAAGATAAATTATTTTTTGAAGAAGACAATGTGAATTAAAGAAGAAATTACAGATCGACTCTGAAGATAATTAAGGAAAAGAACTACAAAATAAGAAAGTGGCAGGTAAGCACTAATGAAAAAAGGTAGTGTCATAAATAATATAAATACACATTGAAGACATCTCATTTGGATAACCCAGGAAAGTGTGATGGAACTAGAATAAGTGGCTTTGCACTTGTGCTAGGATTATTTGTGGATTTTAGCATGGATAAAGTATGAGGTGGTGAATTCTGAAAGGCTCAGAAGTCTCAAAATTGCAAAAACCCTAGTTTTCTGAAGGAGTATGTGAGCTGATAGTATAAGAGGTAGTGTACATACATGGGATGACACTATAACATGTAGTGCACATATGTGAGTTGATTGAATACAGGTAGCGTACACGAGAAAAGGATTGAAAACATTCTAATAAAGGCATATCTTGGAATTTGGTTTAGGTTATTGAGTATGGTTATGTTTTTTTGATGATATTATTAGTGATATGGTGATGTAAAGAATCATTTTTTCTTATATATTCTTGGGTGGAAGGAAGTGGAAAGGATAGAGGGTTTAACCCCCTCTTTATCTTGTAGGATTGTATCTTCCCTTGGAGGTTTATCCCTCCCTTGAACTTGGAAGTTGTAGCTTCCCTTGTAAGTCATTTCTCCCCTTGAATAATAAATATTGATTATTTCTCATATATTGTGCATGGCGTATTGTGCTGTAATTGTGTAACTCTTCTACTATTTCTCATTGTTCACTAGATATAATTGAATATATAATCTAGATGAAGTATAATTTGAAAAAGTGTTTAGATTGTACTTGATCCCGATTCACCCCCCTCTTAGTATCAACAATCTTTTCTCAAAAGGAAATCAGTGACATTTGAAAATTTCAAAATATTTGAGGAGATGGTTGAAAACAAAATGGATTCAAGAGTTAAGTTATTAAGATCAGACAATGAAGGTGAATTTGTATCAAAATAATTCATGGAATTCTATGAAGAGCATGGAATAAAAAGGAATTTCTCATCATATAGGACACCTTAGTAAAATGAAGTCGTTGAAAGGAAGAACACAATTATAACAAAGATGGACAGAACTATGTTGAAGGATTTAAAGTTGAGAAATATCTTTTGGGTAAAGGAATTACAAACAATCATACATATATTGAAGAGAGGAATACTCCGAATAAAAAGTGATAAATGAGTTATGGAACGGAAGACTAGAAAATGTCAAACATTTTAGAGTATTTGGAAGCAATTGATACATAAAAAGAGAAGATGATAGAGTTGGAAAATTTGATTCTCGAGTTGATAAAGGCATATTGGTTGGTTACTCAAGAAAAATAAAGAAATAAAAATGTTACAATGTGAGACTCAACAAGATAGTGGAAAGTAGAAATGTAAAAATTGATGAAGAAGATGTACCAAAAATCAAAGAAGAAAGGAACGATCCAAATGAGTAGGAAAGAGAAGAAGAACTAAAAGAAGAAGAGGTAGAAGAATACGAAGAAAACAAATAACAACAACCAAAAGAAGAAAAAGGATAAAATGACCAGCATGACTTGTTGATGCCCTCCAGGACACCTAACCATCACGTTTAGAAGAATTATCCACCAGAACAAATTATTGGAGATAAAAATGAAGGAATAGAAACCAAAGGAAGTAAAAGGTTTTGTACACTATAGTAGATACCATTGCACTATTATCCACAGTTGAAACCAATATCTTTTAGGAAGCTAGTAATGATGAATAGTGGTTCAAGTCCATGGAATAAGAACTACATCAAATAGAGAAGAATGAAACATGGGACCTGGTGCCAAGACTGAAGAATAAAAAAGTGATTGGTACAAAATGGGTGTTTAGAAACAAACTAAACAAAGATGGATAGGTAACTATAAAAAAGGATATTGGTATGCAAAGGACATGCTCAAGTTCAAGGAGTATATTTTGAAGTAAAATTTTCCCCTATTGCTAGAATATAAGCAATTAGGTTAATCTTGGACTATGCATGTTCCAACAAAATCAAGGTATATCAGATGGAAGTAAAATAAACATTTCTAAATGGTGAATTAGAATAAGAAGTCTACATCGAACAACCAGAAGGGTTCCTACTGTCAGAAATGGAAGATTATGTTTTCATATTAAGGAAAGCTTTGTATGGACTAAAGAAATCCCATAAATCCTAGTATTAAAGAATGTATAATTATTTGTAGGAATAAGGATTCATAAAAGATAATGCAGATAGAAATATCTATGCGAATATTGATAGGAACAACATACTCATCATTGAAGTATATGTGGATGAAATTATCTCTGGAACTGATGATGAAAGGATGAGTAATAAGTTTTCCAAAGACATGAAGAATGAGTTTGAAATCTCACTGCTTGGTGAATTAACATTCTTTCTAGGACTTTAAATATGTCAGTTGGATGAAGGCATCTTCGACAAGAAGTTTTAGGATACAATTTTGGGAAAAATCCTAAGTATAGAGGAATTGCCCAGAAGAGGTGTGCAGAGGAGGAGGAGAAAGACTAGGGAGTGTGTATCCGAGGTGCACCAAGAAGGACAACACATAGTAAGTGGAATAAAATAGGTAATAAATAAAAGAGAATAAAAAATAATAATAAAGAGGTAAAAAAGGAAGGATGACAGCTTGATAGGATAAATATGGAATGACTCATAAAAGTAGGAAGAAAAGAAGTGAGAGTGAAAAAGAAACATACAAACGAAAAAGAAAAAGAAAGCAACAAAATAACCAGTGAACTGGAGTTGTCGTGCATTGTAATGAGGGTTTTTTTGGGAACCAAGTAGGGTTTTAAGCCCTATATTGTATGTATAAATGTGTAATGGTATGGGAGAATAGGGTTTCCTCACTATGGATATTCTCAGGAAGTATTGTGGAGTCTGTTCCAAACTACCAAGAATGCATGTTAGTAAGAAGGTTGATAGGATAGGCTAGGAAGGGAGAGAATGAATGTCTAAATGTAAGAGATGATGAAAAGACAAGGAGGACTTCACTATATAATGTCTAGGCTAGGAGAAAAGAAAGATAAAAATGGAATATATTTGTAAGTGCAGTGTGGAAGCTTCAAACAACAATTAAACTCCTAATAAGGAAGCCATCCATTGTGGACGTAGCCCAGAGTTTGTTGAACCACATTAAATCTGTGTGATATGTCTTTTATGTGATTTCTTATGAATTCATTCTAGATTCATGTTAGAGTAGAGTTGTGTTATGTGTAATCCTTGTGCAATAATCATGATTGTTATATCAATGAGTTTGAGAAACAATCTGGAATATAATGATAATATGAATCTGAATCACTAAGTAGTTAATACAGAACAAGGAAAGAACTACACACAAAAAACTAATAAGGAAGAGTGAAAAAAAGGGTCACCTCCCATTCCCGCACTACTACAGAAACCTAGTTCTTGCAATCCCAATAGATACCTCAGGTGATACTTCATTCACACAATTAGGTGATGTTGAAAGAGTCGGTGTCAGGTGGGTTTTTTTGGTCATAGATAAATTGAATCTAGGGTCTTATAAACAATATGCAGAGCCAAAACATGGTTCCATATCCATGAATTGGAATTTGTGATTGAGAGAATGTTTTGGAGGTTGACTAAGAAACATATCTCATAATGGTTGGAAAGGAAGGAATGAGAGTTTTCTAAAAAAGAGAACAAAAAAAATCGGATGAGTGACAAACAATGTATGTAAAGCTATGTGTACACATATCTGCATGAATGTTTATTTGGTGAGTTTCCAATTATTATGATTGAGTGGATAGAAATATCAGTGGAAAATATTGGAATTTATAGAGATGCAACACCAAGGAATTGGACTCTTGAGTTGGTAAGAAAGTTGAATTTTGTAAGTAACCCAACTACTCATGCAATTTATTTTTGGTTGGATACCATACTAGGAGGATATCTCACAGATTTTGTAGTAATTTGTATCCAATCATACAGTGTCACAAAAAGGGAAATTTTTAAAGGTCCATGCAGGTTCATGAAATCATTGGGTACATTGATAAATATGTTGTTGTGTGACAATTGTGTGATGATAGAGAAATTTGACTTCTAAGGGGATTCACGCACGTAGGGAAATAGGGGGATGACAAGAGGATAATCTGGGGGAAAATGAATGATGAAGAAGGAAGGAAGGGACTAAGGATGTAGAGGATTGAAGGAGGTTTACCCGAGGAACAATATGAGTTTGGAGAACTGTGTAGAGGAAGGAGGTACAAGAGGTGAAAGAGTGGGAATAAGAAAGGAGAGATGCATAGTGAGCTAGAGTGGAGAGAGCCTTGAAAAATCATCCAAATCATGCAAATACCATATATAGAGGAGAAGAAGGAGATTTTTAGTCCAATATAGTAATAAAAAAACCATTAAGTCCTACTTATAAAGGGTCTTATGTCAAATCCATGACCCCATGTGCATCGGAAAAATTAGATATAATAGTTGAAGACTTGTTAAAATCAATTATAGTTATCCAGGGAGGACAAAGTAGAAGCAATCAGCATAGTGGAAATAATGTGCAAAGTCAGATTCATAGTTAGAATCAGAGTCAGATTCAACCAACAACACCAATAATATGGAATAGACAAAGTAACATGGTAGGGGTAGACAGCACCCTCAGGCTGCCTAAGTTCTAGGGAGTCGGGTCAGACGAACAAGAACAACATCTTTTTTTTCAGTGGGGCAATTTGGGATGCAAAGAATGTCCAAGATGAGGCTATGAAGATTGCATAATTGGAAACAATATTTAGAGGTCATACGTTGGTCTAGTACATGAACCTACATAATGCTACACCTACATGGTAGGCCAGAACTTTGGCAGAAATAAGGCAAGCTTTGCTAAAAGAGTTCAAGAAGAAAAATTCAAAGTATCAGTACATCACAAAATTCAAGGAGATTAAATAGGTACAAATGGAGTCAGTATGGGACTTTGATCAAAGGTTCAAGGATCTGATGGGTATACTAACTTTCTAGATCCTTAATCAAGAACATCAAGAATGGTTTATTGCATGGATTCTACCAAACATTCTCAAGGAGTTGATCCAACAAAATGTTGCATCGTAGCCCAAGGAACTGGAAATTGAAATGAAATTAGAATCATCCCTGGTAGGAGACAGTGGAGGGATGACATAGGTTAATACATAGTTGGTTGCATTGAAAATTATATTAGAAAATTTGACAAAGGGAAAGGAGAAAAAGGAGCAAGTCTGGTGTATCAAATTTAGGACTGAAGGCCATCATAAAGATGAATTTCCATCATTCACACAGTCTTTTGTAACAGGACCATCGAGTACATTACCATGAGAAGGATATTGCAAGATATGTAATAAATGGGGTCATCACCCAACTAATTGTTCATTACTACAAAAGTTTTACCTAAGCAGACATGGGAGATAATGGGAAACCCCAATTTAGTATGGTCTCCTTTTTAGTGAAGTCTCTTGAATCAACAAAAGACAGTACCGATTGGTCATTTGATAGTAGTACCCGTGAACATAGATGGGGTGTGCAGCATGGTAGACTTTGAAGTTATTGAGATCGTGGTTGAAATTCAACCATATACAAAATTGATGGGACTGGAATGGGGTTTTCATAACTATGTGATCATTAACTTGAATAGGAGGGAAACGATTTTTGAATTTCGATATTTTAAAGTTACTACACCCTTAGACCCATAAGAATAAAAGAGATACATAGATCTAGCCAGAGGAAATGACATTAACAAGTTGTACAACATGACAATGCAGATGGGTGATTGTTTCATCCCTACTGCATATGGTGCACTATGTTGTAGGACTATCAGTTCATGTGCATTAGAATCATAGGAAGGTATCGAGCATTGGAAGCAAAGAATGCATGAAGTATCCACTAAACAATGTGCACACATAACCCAATCCATGTGCTACATTTGAACAGTGCTATGTGATCCACCCAAGTATGATGGGTTAACTGATATAAGTGTGTTTGTAAAGGAATTCAAGTTGCAGGTACCCAAATAGAAAAGGATTTTAGCACTAGAAGTTATCCTAAAAGAGACTCCATCTAGGTGGTGGGATGCACACAAAGAAGGCATGAAACGATGCCCACAGTGCATAAGGCTTATGCAAACTAGATTTGGCACTGAGGAAGAACATATGGAACAAAAGTATACAAGAGAGAATGATCCAATGGTTCATGTTTATAAATGCAACAATTTATGGATTTTAGTACCAAAAATAGAATGGACGCACATATTTATCCACACACTCAACACAATTCCAAAGAACTAGTATTTGGAATTGGAAATTTGTAGATAGACAACAATATGGGAAGATTTGGATCAGAGGTTCAGAGTCACATTTACATTTGAACATGAATATACATCAACACATGAAGTGCTACAAGATATTCTTAGAAGAAGGGAATATGGAGGTGGTACTAGTGTGTAGTGCGCATAGAGCGACTATGACTGCCCATGAGCTATTAGAATGCTACAAATTTTGATAAGGAAGAGAATGATAAAGAGGATCTCAGAAACATACAAGTACCTGAGATAGAGGGAGAATGAGAAATAGAAAGGTCAGACCTTGAGTCTGTTTCATACACCCAACCAATAAAGACATAGAAAGTAAACATTGGGATGACAGAGAATCCAAAGCTTGCACATATAGGGGATTACTAGAGTGTTGGCCCTTGACCAAGTTTTGAGGATCCTTGGTCATGTTAGACCTATTTTTGGGACTTGACAGGTTGTCGAAGGTGGAGTGCAAGACAAAGTGGAGATTGTGGGATCTCCACCCCTTTTAGGGCCCTTTTTGGGATTTGTGATTATGTAATGAGTATGGGAATATCATCCCATGGGTTTACCCATACTTAGGCCTATTTTGTAAAGTATAAATAGAAGGTTGAGCGATGTAGGACGTAGTTCAATCAAGGTGATTGAAAGTGCTAAGTGATGAGTGGAGATTTCTTTTGCGCATACTGTATGAGGCTTGTAGAGATAAGTGTAAGTGAGTGTAAGAGATTGAGAATAGGCTTAGTGTTGTAACCTGGCCCAGGGAAGGAGGATCTAGCGAGGTGCGTAGATCTCCTATCCTATGCAGAGTAGGGTTTTTGTGGCTCTATGCATGTAAATGATTGAAGAAGATAAAAAATAATATGAAGATTTGGTGGACATAGCCCCACAATGGGGGTGAATGATCTAGATGGATCTCAGTGTCCATCCACCTTTTCCACTGAATCACCATTTTTCTGGATCAGTGAACCACATATATCCTGTGTTGTGTATGCTTGTGCTTTATGGTTTCTCCCTTATTTATCTGCTTAATTTATTAGTGTGTTGTTAGAGAATAGATGAATCTAACATGATAGCTTAGTGATGAATATTGTGAATGAATATATATAACCGATGTGAATGTTCTTATTGCCTGAATCTGGTCGATCTGATCTATTTCGTCATGCTAAGTGTTATTAGATGCTAGATCTAGTTGAATATTGTGATGCTCTGTAATTAGGGTTTTATCTGTGAAGTAAATACTAGTTAAATATTGATGATCTATATTGATAAGTTCTTTTTAAGGTGTTATAATCATAAATCTATGTCCCAGCTACAACTGTAGACACTGGAGTCCTACAACCACCCCTGCCTCTACCTCAGGTGAGACTTCATCAGCTTTGTAGGTGTTGCCGAAAGGGCCGATAATTAGGGTTTTTTTGGTGTTCTCTTGAGAATTGAACCCTAGGTCTACCCCTGTTCCAACCAATGGTTATGTTGGCGGGAACTGAAACTATGATTGCTGGGAACTGAGGAAAAAAAATCTTTGTGCGAAGATCAGACCTGAAACTGCGAAAGACCCATGCATACATATGTTTCCCTAACACTGAATATTCTACTTGATCTAAGAATATATATGTCAATAAGAAGGGTCAGATCTAAAGAAAAGAGGTAAGATCTGAAAGCTTTGTTCTTTGTTAATGGTAAAATTGAAAATTTTTGGTTAAAGAGGTAAGATCTGCAAGCTCTGTTCTCTGATAAAGGTAAGAATAATGAAAAGTTTTATATCTAGAATCTTTTTGCACTATTGAAGATAAGATTAGTGGACACTTTTGTTTCTAAATTATGGATCTAGGTATGTTTGATAAGATTTGTCCTAGCTTGAAAACTAGGGCACTGATAGATGAAAGAAGATTTGATATGAATAGATCTGATAAGAATAGTGAAATATATGTTATAGCTATACATAGAAAGATTGTTTGGACTAACAAATGGATACAATATCCTAGAAATAATTTTTTGCAGGTTAACTACCATGATCCTAGTGTGCAGTACAGGAAAGGATGGGGATCATTTAAGAGAAATATAGGATTAACTCTTTTTTATGACTATAGAAGACTAGGGCATATGGATAAGGAATGTCCTGGTAGAAGACCTAGTTGTATTTGTTGTAAAGCTATGGACCATGAAGTTTTAGATTTCCCTATAATGATTACTAAGCTTGAAAAAATGAATATGAGACAAGAAGACCATGAGAAAGGTCGGGCAAATAAGACCATGGAATAACCTCAGAAAGAATCAGAGACTGTATTGTTGCAAATGAAACAAACCCTGAATGATCACAGAAATATCAATTGTCAGATATTTTTGAAGAAAAAGAATGCATAGAAGAAAGAATAGGAGACTTCGACATTGACTATGTTCTAGATGAGGAAACACAGGTGAATATCATGACAAAAAGAACTTGGGAATCTCTAGGAAATCCTTCTATGATTCTTTCATTAGGAGAAATAGGATTATTCAAAGGAAAATCAATAACCCTATGTGGAAGATTCACCCAGATATCTATGAGTGCTCATGGAACTTCAACAGAGAAAGATTTTGAGGTTGTTAAATTTACTGAGAACAACGCCCCATTTGTTACATTACTCGAAAAACCTTGGATTTAAAGGGATTAGGAAGATGGAAAGAAGAAGACATCTCAGAGCATAAGAAGCAAGAATTGAAAGATTTCATGAGTAGGAGGATCACACACCTTATTGAAGAACAAGAGAAAATATCGAAGCTATTTAAAACTAGATACATGGATGTCGAAGTTTCAAGAACACAAGAAGACTCATAGAAGACTGAAGCACCTACCTCAGATAAAGAAAACGTATTACCCATGAATCCTAGGAGGGAATATCAACAGTGAAAAGTTACTATGCCAAAAGAAGATAAGAATCAGAATGGGAAGAGGAATATCGAGATTAAGCTCACTGGGAGAAAGGATAGAAATCTCAGTAAGAAGAGAACGAAGATTGAAAAGTTATAGAAGGTCCCAGAGAGAACTTCACAGAAGGAAAAATTGCAAAACTAGAACTTCGTCAAGATATCAGAACAATGCCACATGACACTTCACCATAGCGAAGCAATATAGCCATTGGGAAAAGTATAACCGTTAGAGAGATAGCCTGAACGAGTAGAAAGGAATTTATGGTTAGACAACTTGCCATCAGACCGTTGGGACTGTGCCATAACGAACAAAACTGAGTTAATGGAGGATTATCGCCCGTTGGAGATATTTTTTTCCTCGTTATTCGGTCGAGCCTTGCACTGAGAACACTTTTTCTAACCATGAATCTGAGCCTGTAGATTAGTTGATTCTACACAGTGATCATCACACTATTACCATATGTCTCGTTGCATTGACTAGTTACTCTTCAAACATGAGATATTCAACCATGCATGTATGTCCAAAGAATTTAGCACAGTAGGAGAGTCTATGAAGGAGGTACTCATTAACCTCATGACTGAAAGAGTAATGTATTAAAGAGTAATGTTTGTAGGTGTACAAGAATCATCAACGAGAGGAGTGCAAGCCTCTTCGTCGACTGCCCGCAGATCTAGGCCATCTAGACCAAAATCAGAGAAGAGAACCAAGCACATAGATGACCTAGAAAATGCAAAGTTGATCCTGACAATATTTCCTGACTACATCCCACCTCTGGTCAGCGTGATGAGTTGAGATAGTGTGCCAAGATATTTTGAGTACACCATGGTTACTGCGTACCTCCCGAAGGGGATACGCGCAGTAAGAGCACAACAAGACAAGATCACAGCGCTGAAGTTCAACGACTTCAACCTTGGAGACCGAAAGAACCATAACATGCTTGCTCCCTACAAATACTTGACCAATATGAAGGGTAAGAATTCAAAGATAATCCCCCAACCATGGAGGATGAACCTCGCGTAGTCCACCCTACTGAATGTAATGAAAATCCCAGACTTCAAAAGGAACCAAGAAGTTAACGCATGTGTCAAGCTACTACTTTCATGTTACCATGGGGGGTACTTATGGCTAGACTTCCATATCATAGTGATCGGACAATGATCCATATGATCACTAGATTGAGTATGCAAGGACCCAATCCACATGACTTCTATCCAAGAAAATCCACAGATCGCGCACTAGCATAGAAGATCAAGGACACATATGGAGATGTTGAGAAGGGGACGTGAGGCTACAAGGTAGATTCCATCTAGAATGGCGTAGTGCACCTAGCATGCCAATTAATTGTAGGTAATCTAGTAAGGAAGAACCGACCTACGCAGGTCACAGGCTTTGTCTTTGACCTTCCATGGAAATGCGTGGAAGGCCTACAGATGAACCGGGCGAAGTACATAGTTAATCAACTAGAATTGGAATGTTGCGTAGCATAGAATTAGGGATATCAGTTCCACTTTAGCTGGATCCTGATCCTCATCATGTTTGTTGTGTGGTAGATGCTAGAAGATGCGAACTTCCCAGATATTGAGCCATTCGAGCTACTTGTTGTGAATTTCACCATGCTCTAGTACTCAAGTGACATGGGACCCTGCAAAGATATCTGACCCTCATAGCCTGGAGTTTGCTCACAAGGTACATGATACACTCGAACCCAATAGAAGGAAGAAGATTGAAGAGGTCCAAAACTTAAGGATCACCTCAGAAAAGAATTTCTCAGTATCACTTGGCTGAGGGGGTGATGACAAAGTGGAAGAAATAAATGGTAAGGAAGATGAGAAAAATAAAGGTGAAGTAACACTGCCTAGAGATGAGGCTGAGCTCGTGAATAAAAGCAAGGTTTCTCCCAAGAAACCCTCTTCCTGGAAGAAATCAAGAGACACTTTGACCAAGATGCAAACTGTGCTCACTATCAATGATTTTGACTTCATCATAATAGTTTTGAATGACGCCTCATAGGAAATCTTGGAGAAACAAGAAGCCAAGAAGGAGGAAATGTATGACAGGATCAAGGTCTAACTCTGATGGGTACAAAAGGCCCTTCAGTCCAGCCACTCAGTGTCCTCTACACCCCTTCCATCAGAAGAACCTAAGTTGGGAGATGAGCCAACCCAACTACACCAACTAGCTAATGCAGTCGAAGCTTGCCTTCATCATGCACAAGAAGAAATAGAAAAAGCCACCCAGGCCTTGAAGCAAGTGAAAGGAATGCTCATAGAACAATGTTTATTTGTAGAGAAGGAGAAGGTTTCTCTCTAGGTGAAGTTTGAAGTGGAGAAAGAACAGATTCAGTAGGAAAAAGAACAATTTCTCGCAAAGAAAATCAAAGTGAAAGAAGCAGTCAACAGAGAACTTCACTTTGTGATAGGCTTAGAGCCACAGATAGAAGAACAAGTCACACATCAAGTAGATTATCTTGTGGAAGCTATCCAAAAGCTACAACAAAGAGTAGTAGACATAGAGCTCCACACAGTTCCCAACACCCCGCAGGATGTGAGGGATCAAAGGGAAGAAACTACTCGAGGCACAGTGAAATAATAAAGGGCCTCTCCTTGGAATGTAAACAATTGAGTGATCGTAGTGCCTAGACTTACAAAATACAGAAATGAAGAAACTAGAGTCACAAATCCAAGAGGAGAAGTATCAAGAAGAAACAATATAGGTGTAGTTGAATCCCCTGTCAAATGTTGAAAGGATGAAGTGATCCCAGGAGAAATGCACTGCCTAGCAGCAGATCCATGCCATTCAGAGAAAATTCATGGAAGTGACTCAAAGGCTCCAACCTATATAGGATGAGGATTTCCAACTGTTCATAGATATCAATGGCTGAGGATAAGAACTAGATCAAATCATCACTACAGCAGAACAATGCCTAGAGGGACCTCTCAACAAAGTTGTTATCTAAGAGTTTGTTAAATAGGAGGTCGTGGCACAAAAACAAGTTGAAGAAGCTCGAGCCAGGATCGAGGATTTTGAGGAAGAATTAACTAGATAATAGTGACTCGGGACAAGTCACAGGTGAGTGTTAGGGGAATGTTGTCCCTTGACCAAGTTTTGAGGATCCTTGGTCAGGTTAGACCTATTTTTGGGACTTCAACAGGCTGTCAAAGGTAGAGCGCAATTCGAAGCAGAGTTCATGGGATATCAACCCCTTTTAGGGCCCTTTTTGGGACTTGGGATTATGTAATGGGTATAGGGATGTCGGCCCATGGGTTTACCCATGCTTAATCCTATTTTGTAAAGTATAAATAGAAGGTTGAGCGATGTAGAAAGTAGTTCAATATAGGTCATTGAAAGTGCTAAGCGTTGAGTGGAGATTTGTTTTGCGCATACTGTATGAGGCTTGCAGAGCTAAGTGAAAGCGAGTGTAAGAGATTGAGAAGAGGCTTAGTGATGTAACCTAACCTAGGGAAGGAGGATCTAGCAAGGTGTGCAGATATCCTGTCCTCTGCGGAGTAGGGATTTTGTGGCTCCATGCATGTAACTGATTGAAGAAGATAATAAAGAAGATGAAGAGTTGGTGGACGTAGCCCCAAGGTAGGGGTGAACCATGTATATCATGTGTTGTGTATGCTTGTGCTTTATGGTTTCTCTCTGGTTTATTTACTTAATTTCTTAGTGCGTTGTTAGAGGATAGATTAATATAACATGATAGATTAGTGTTGAATACTGTGAATGAATATATATATGACTGATGTGAATGTGGTTAGTTCTTGAATCTACTTGGTCTGATCTATTTCATCATGCTAAGTACTATTAGATGATAGATCTAGTTGAATACTGTGATGCTCTGTAATTAGGGCTTTATCTACGAAGTAAATACTGGTTAAATATTGATGATCTATATTTCTAAGTGTTTGTTAAGGTGTTACAATCATAGATCTGTGTCCCAGCTACGGTTGCAAACACTGGAGTCCTGCAACCACCTCTACCTCTACCTCGGGTGATACTTCATCTTCTTCACAGGTGTTTCCTAAAGGGCTAGTAGTTAGGGTTTTCTCGATGCACTCTTGAGCATTGAACCCTTGGTCTACCCCTGTGCCAACATGGAGTGATGAGATAGTCGAGAAAATTGTAAACTTTTTGTTCAAATATCAAGACATGTTCCCCATGACATTTTCATAGATGAAGGAAATAGCATGGGATTTAGGTGAGATGAAGATTCCTCTGAAACCAGGCACTAAGCCAATGTGACATAGGCATTATAGGTTAAATATGAGGGACAAGGAGAAGGTGAAGGATGAAATAGATAGGATTATGGACGCAGGAATAATCGAATCGGTAGAAGAATCTGATTATATTTTTCCAATGGTTGTGCATGACAAGAAGACAGTAGGAATCAGTATCTATGTGGATTTGAGAAAGATGAATGATGCTTGTCTACATGACCCATTCCCAACACCATTCATAGATGAGGTACTCGAGAACATAGGATACAAAGAAACTTATTCTTTCAAAGATGGATTCTCATGGTACCATCAGATAAATATTGTGTAGGAGGATAGGCACAATACCACCATTGAAATAGAGTGGGGAAGTTATCAGTATACATTAATTCGCTTTGGACTGAAGAATGCCCTTGTGGTGTTTTCCGGAGTAGTGGTGGAAACGTTCAAGGAATTTATCCATAAGTTCCTTGAAGTGTACTTGGATGATTGGACCGTGTTCATTCTACTGAAGGATCATATACAAGTCCTTAGGAAAATATTGTATTAGTTTAGACAGTGTTATATTTTTCTGAACTTGAAGAAGTGTATTTTTTGTGCGCCCTTTGGAATTTTGTTGGCACATGTATATTGAAAATAGGGATTACTATTCTATATAGACAATATTGCAGTAGTAATGGAGTTAGAACCACCTACATTAGTCAAACAACTAAGGGAAACTTTGGCTCACATAGGTTATTATAGGAAATTTCTCAAAGGATATGCGTAGATGAAAACAACGTTGGAAAATTTACTAAATAAGGAAGTAAAGTTTCAATGGAACAAGGACTATTAGAAGGGTTTCGACACCTTAAAGAAAAAACTAGAGACCATGTTGATTTTGATATTTCCAGACTGGAATAAGGAGTTCCCTGTACATGTAGATGAATCATCCATAGCTTTGGGTGCAGTAATATCTCAACGAGAGGAAGGAGACATAGATCATCCAATTTTTTTTTCATGTAGGAAGTTGTCCATAGCAGGGAAGAATTATACTACCATAGAGAGAGAAGGATTGGAAATGGTCTACGAACTACATAATTTTAGACATTATCTATTGGGATCTCACTTTAAGATGTATACAAACCATTTTCATTAAAATTATTAGTCAACAAGCCCGTGTTGGGGGGGAGAATATGAAAATGGATACTATTATTTCAAGAATATGATTTTGAGGTTGTAGTGAAACCGGGGATGTTGAATGTAGGATTGGATAATATATCACTCATACTATTAGGAGAATATGTAGACAACTTAGATGAGAAATTCCTATATGCACAACTATTTGCATTAAATATGGTGGATGATTACTTCTCGGACATTGTGCAGTTTCTAAGTAAGTATAAGTATGGCCCCATCATATATGATGGTTGCACAAAAGAAACAATTGGTAGTGAAAGAAACATATTATCAGTTGATTGCAAGGAATTTATACAAGTTGAGCACTAATGGAATATTGAGATGCTCTGTGTTGGAACATGAAAGACCAATGATACTTGAGGAAGTGCATGATGGAATTACATGAGGACATTATGTACGGAGAGAAACTGCACAAAATATTTTGTGCGTAGGGATTTGGTGGCCTACACTTCATAAAGATGTGAAGGAATACTGTCAGTCATGTGACATATGTCAAAGATTGGGAAATACATCCAGGAGGGATGAAATTCCTTTGAATCCATAGGCTACACTGCAAGCATTTGAGAAATGGTCCACAGAATTTGTGGGGCCAATCAATCCAAAATAAATAAGATGAGAAGAAATATACATCATCACTGTGAAAAAATATTTGAAAAGATAGTTATAAGTAGCCCCAATTATATATTTCACTAGGGAGACCTGTACATGATTTTTGTTTGAGAATGTAGCCACAAGGTTTGGATTTCCATGCATATTACTCAGTGATAAAGGAATAGAATTTCTGAATAATACAATTGCAACATTGACTGAGGAGTTCCAAATTCATTATCAAAAGAGTACCCCATATTGGATATGTTTCCTGACGCATGTTCTACCTTAGTTCTCCAACAAAACCTTAGAAACCATCTCCCCCTCTGGTAAACAAGAAGGAAAATCGTGCACAGAGTGCACAACATAGTATCACCTAAGATGTTAAGAACCAAACATCGATATAGCATAGAAAAACCTCAGGAAAAGTACTCAACGCCTTGAAAAATAGATAATTTTAGATAATAAGCCTCTTCAAGGGGGAAACCTCCTTTTACCCCACCTAAATTTTCAAGTACAAGATGATTCAAAATGAAAATGTCTCCTTGGTATATATAGGAGACTAGGAGGTATAATTACAACTAATAGCCTAAAGCCGACATAAATAAAATAACATTACTAGTCTAATATGCCCCAATTAAGGGGTATTACTAATATAATATGCCCCAATTAAGGGGTAATGAGCCAATATTAGGGCTTAACATGCCCCTCCCCTTGAGACAAGTGTTGTCTGCAACACTTGAGTAACTCTGGATGCTTTTGTATAAAAGACTCATCTTCCCAAGTGGAATCTTCAGCCAATAGTTTCCTCCATTTAATGAGATACTCTAAAATGGATCTATTCCTCAGTTGGTGAATTCTTGTGTTAGTGATGGCTTCAGGCTCCAATATGATTTTTCATTCCTCGTCAAGTTCTGGCAATATAGTTTGAACTGGGATCTTGTCGCCTATAACCTTCTTTAAGCATGAAACATGGAAAACTGAGTGTACTTGTGAAGATGCAGGCAGCTCCAATTTGTATGCCATAGTACCAATCTTTTTCAAAACCTTATAAGGGCCATAGTACTTTGGTGATAATTT